>JAQFZM010000118.1:0-52146 GCA_034695785.1 Galumna obvia
TTTTAAAATTCTGATTTCTAATTGGTTTAGAGCTCAACAATGAGCTTGGTCATAGTCTCGCTATGATCAGTTATCGGCTGCCGTTCACCTGCTCGCTCTGATGGCTCAGATTCGTCCTCTTCTGCTGGAGGCTCACGTGACGACTTTACTCACTTTTAATTTGAATTTTGTTTTCGAAGATGAGATGAGAAATAAAATCGTTCAGACATTAGAGCGCGTTCTGCCGGTCGTCACGTTAGAAGAAAATAACTATATTTTTATAAAAAACAGATTTACAAAAATTGGATACGATTTACATAAAATTATTTTAGAAGAATCCACAAATTCTGTGCTTCCGGTTGCCGTCAAGTGTTTAGCGGTTCTCATCGAAAGACATCCGGAGAATACGAGACTGGCGCAAGACTTGTTCGCCAAGTTCAGAACTGTGTTATTGTTAGCGCCCGACAAACCGCGTCTGTTGCGATCGGTCTTCTCTTTAGGACTTTTTTGAAACATTTTAGACTCGAATTCGAACACAAACAACAAGTTTTGGATACTATTCTCGCGCTTTCAGAGCAACATCTCAAATCTATTCCTGATTTGGTTTGGATATCCGTCACTGCTTTGGGATTCGTCTCAGAGGCGGAACCGAGGATTTGTCTTTTGCCTAAAGTAGTGGCGTTATACACTCGTCTCTTAACTGACGAAACAATAGAAGAGACTTTAGCCAATTTCCGCAATTATCTCTCGTCTTCAATCACGAGCGACGAACAGAACGCTCGCTCTATGGTGCCGCATTTGATTGCTATGACAACAAACGATGACTCAACCATTCGCTCAAAAGCTGATCACGTTCTTCACGAAATCGAACGCAAGTTTCACGGATTGGTTGCAATGAAAGCTCGCGATTGGCCACTTTTTATCACGTGGTTTGTGTTAATAGACAATCGCGAAGAGGTTTTGTTCAACAATTGTTAAGAAGTTTTGAAGTTACGACAGAAGAGACGTCAGCGAAGAGACGACAATTGACGACAGAACACAACTCATGTTTGAAATGGTTCTCTTCTTTCCGTTTAGTGTTTGCGATGAAATCCTTTTTATTTTACAACAATTGGAATGCATTCAAAGCGTGAACTCAACGCTAACCTCACAATTGTTTTCCGATTTATTTGGTTTTCAAAGTGAAGAAGAAATGGACGATAAGTTCGATGAAAGCGATGAAACCTTTTCTCGTGAATTAGAAGAGCGCGCAGATATTATTCTGTGCAAAAGTCAAGCAATTCTTCGATTAAAAGATTGTTTAAAAAAAGTATTTTTGGTTTCGTTTTTAAGAAGACTTTTAAAAGAGTTTTATCTCTTAAAAGACGATAAGATTCTCGAATATTCGCCAAATGAGTCGAAAACGTGGGAAAAACCTATTCATAGACGACACGTGAGTCTCAGTTTTCTCTTAATTTTTGTTTCAATTTATTTCTAATTAATTAATAATTAATTAATTAAAACCAAAGATCGAGACTTCGCATCTCTCGCAATGTCTTTTGTCGGCAAACCCTTCTCTCGATCCGTCGAATGTGTCGTTAGAAAGTCTTTTAGAGGAATTGCGAAGATTTAAAAGCGTTTCTTTGAGTTCTTCGGATCCGAAAGTCTCGAACCAAAGTCTTCAACAAAAGTTGTTTACAATTCAACAAAAGACGAGACGCGAGACAACAATAATGTTAGAAAGAAATGAAACGAAAAGCGATTCTTTGGATTCGGATTTGAATGAAAGCGAAAGACAACGACTTATCGATTCGATTCGCAAGACTAGTTGTCACGTGAGTCTCGTCGATATCGGAATTGACTCTCAATTAATGAAAACCAAGAAAAGACTAAACGAAGAGAAAGAGAGAGACAGAGAGCGCGACACTCCTAAGAAGAAGAAGAAGAAGAGAAAAAGACTTCGCGTGGAATCAGAGAGTGAGAACGCGACCTCTGATTCAGACCAAGATTTTCATTAATATTTGTTATAAATATTGTATAAAAAAAAGTATAAAAAAGTCATTCATTAATAAATAATTCATAAATTTTTATTTAAATTATTATAAAAAATGAAATAAACATTAATTTTGTTTAAAAAAAGATTTTTATTTGATTTTAGAGTTCAAAGACTTTCTATTTATAAAACATTTCTTTTTATAGAAAAACTATTTTTAGAACTTTTTTTTAGAAAAACTATTTTTAGAAAATTATTTACAAAAAAAGATAAAAAAAAGTGGAATTTCTTCTCAATTATCAAAAAGTTGTGAATTATATGACGAATGACTCAATAATTGAGAGTTCGTTGACCCCAATGACCCCAAAGAAGGCAATTGTTGAGACGAATGACCGCCAAATGAAAGTCCAGAAGACATTTGTTGGGCTAAAGGTTGAGAAGCGCTCGAGAAAAGACCTGAAAAAGAGTTATTAGAAAAGAGAAAACAATTACTGAATGTCTCGTGAATTACCGGCCAATTCTTGAGGCGCGAACTGAGCGCTCATTCGGAACGGATTCGGAGCGAAGTTTTGTTGAGGAGAGCGAGAGGGCGCGTGATTGGGAACAACCGCTTGTTGTTGGGTTTGAGACTCCGCGGCTCCGATCAGTTGATTGACGAGACTTCCGAGACCGGCTCCCAATTGAATGCCATTGGGAACCAATTGACCCAAAGGTCCGCCGATTTTGATTCGCGGATACGGACTCTGAGCTCGAGAAGAGAACGAGAAAAGTGAGACACAAAGCAAAAGAGCGAGACTTGACTTCAAAGACATGGTTTAAGACACGAGACGAGAAGTTAGAGAAGACGAGACACTCTTATATAAGTCTCGCTCTGACCTATAGAGCGGTGGCGCTCTCTTTGAGAAGAGTCACTGTTGTCTCCCCTGAGAAGAGAAATGGACTCGTCTTATGAGTCATAGAGTTTAGGCGTGACTTTCATTGTTCGATAAAAAGTTTAGTTTTTTCACTCAAAAAGTGTTAAACGAATCAAAGAATGAGTTCTCGCGAAGAAAAGCCGAAAATTTCTGATCCTTTGGCTCAAGAGATCACTTCTCGTCACGAGCTCAAACACACGGAGACTCTGGAGAAGATGGTTCTGCCAACAGCCGAACAGTTGGCTCTCGAGAGACAAGAGAAGAGCCTTTTGTCTGAAATCGAGACTTTTAAGGCTCAAGACTTGAGTCACGCGGAGACTAAAGAACCGAAACTTCCGACAAAAGAGGAATTAATTGAAGAACGAAAGAATTTATTGCATTAATTATTAATTATTGAATAAAATTTGTGACGAATTGTTTTGAATAGTTGTCGTCTCGACGTAGAGCTCGTCGTTTCGCGCGTAATGTTGTTCTGATTGTTGACAGTCGACAGTATTGACGAAACGACACGTGAAAGTTGTCTGATCGAAGAGCGTGTAATTGGGACACAAGAAGTCGTATCTTTGGTGTCCTTTCGCGCAGTGATGGTATACTTGACACGAGAGAGAGATATCGGCGTAATAGCCGTCATGTCTTCCATTGCACGAGAAGTCGCTTTCAGGTATTGATATGAAGAAGGGATAACTCGTGAGATCCGATCCCTTGAGTTCGTAGGGAAAGTTGGGATCCGCCAAATAGTCGATGACTCTTCCGTCGGGTCTTTGCTTATAGTTGGGCGACAGAGTGGTAGTGGTGGTAGTGGTGGGCGCCTCTGTCGGTCTCAGACGACGTCTTCCTCCTCTCCGTCTTTTAGGTCTTTCGGTTGTCGTCGTTGTAGTGGTAGTTGTCGTCAAACGGTAGTCATAATCGTTGTAATAGTCGTCGTATTCTAAGGATATCCTCAGACGACATGACGACAGGACGTCCGCTTCACTCACCGTAATAGTCGTCGTTGTTGTCGTCCGGCGCTCCAGTCGTTGTCGTCGTCGTCGTTGACGTCGTCGTCGTAGAAGTGGTTCTCAAACGACGTCTCCTTTGATATCGATTTGTATTCATAACTCCTATTCGAGGCATTCGTCCAACACTTGCGTCACCACTTCTGGTCTCGTGAATGACCACATCATCCAATATATGATCGGAAGCGCGAAGAGAGTGTTTCGGTACGTTTGGAGCGCTTCACATAAGAGAAGATAATGTGACGACAAGTGACGACACGCGGCGACAGCTGTCGTCTTACCTTTGATTGTGATTTGCGCGAAGTTTAAAGCGATGGACTCTCGAAGAGTCGAAAGAGTTTTGAGCGTTAAATCCAATGAAGAATGCGATGAAAACTACAGACAATGAGGAGTGGATTCTTGTGGTAATACTTACAACACGTGACGACCAGACGAGCGGTCATTTCTTTGACCCAATTATTCAAACAATTCGTCACAAAATAACGTCTCGTCTTCTCTCGAGAGAAGACGTCATTTACGAGAAGATTGTAATCACTTCTCGTCCCGAACCGCGCGCTAACAGAACGCGTTCGAGTCCTTCCGTTAAGACTTCTATGAATTCCATATAATTGGTTTCACTTCCGCTTTGAGTCACGAGTTTTCGCGGAATTCCCGGCATATTCACGATCACGAGTTTCGCCGAATGGCTTTTCGCGAGAATCGCTTCATTCAGACGAACGGCGGTATGCCTTCACGTGAGACAAGCATTAAGAGCGAGACATGAGTGAAGAGAACTCACATTCTTCGGACATTCAATTCGTCGGGTTTTAAGTCCGAGACTGGCGTCAGCTCGTGACCAACGGCTGACAGAACGTGAGTCCGTTGTTCCATAAGAATCGTTCGTTCGTAAGTATAAGCGCTGACGTCAGAGTCCGACATCTCGATCACTTCAACAATGGCTTCGATTCGCAAATGATATAAGAATTTCTCCAAATCTTTCTTCATTTGAACCGAATTGTCTTCCAATTGCGCCACAGTGAACACGCGCAGTCTACAGCTCCTCCACGTGCGGTGTTGTGACAACACATAAGCCAAGAGAATGAGCAAGCCGCCGTCGTGCACGATCCACCAAATGTCGATCGTTCCTCCCAAACGGTCCGAAGAGTCGGGCCACTGTTGCAGCCCTTTGGCCACTACCAAAGCCTTGTTGGCCGAAGTGACGGTTCGCACCACTGCCAGGAAGCGGTTGTGTTTGTCTCGTGAGGTGGAGTGACGCCACTTCTGAGGCCAAGCCATCATCACAGCTGTCAATCAAATCAAGTGAATAAACAAACAAAAGTCTCGCTCTCACTGTTGTGTTTCAGTCCTCCCAAACCCGCAGTTTGAACGCACGCACACAATCCTTGAGTCACATCTCTCGAGACTAAGACGTCTGCAAAGCCTTTCACTCTCTCTCTCTCCATCGCGTGACGCAACGCTTGTTTCGCTGATAACGCGATTCCAGACTCAGTCTCGAAGTTTCCCTCCAAAACGCTCGAGACGAGAGTCAGTCCTTTTCCTGCCTTCAGTTGAGACGCGAGAGACAAGAGTTTCGATTGTTTCACGTCCAGAGTGTCTGCTCCCAGTTTCACGAGACAGAGCAGTTGTGGTCTCCAGTTCTTCGTATGTGGCGGACCCTCTTCTAGCCTCAAGAGCGAGAACCTGGCGGCCGAGAGAGCGAGACCTCTGATGCCATCTCCCCACTCCTTCTCCGCTCCGCGATATTCGATGTATTTGTAAATAAAGGCTGCGATTGCCATCGCGCCCAAAGTGTAGATCCACGAGCTTAACAACATCACGAGAAGACATAAGAAGATTCCGGTCATTGAAAGCGACCAATGAAAGTACTTGAAGCGCGGTCTCCACGACGGACTCCTTAATAATGATTGGACGGTGCATGCGAGGTTGAGAAACATGTAGCACATGAGGAAAAACATTGTTAGAATGGGCGCGATGAAATCCAAGTTTCCGATTACTGAGAGAAACAATGAAAATAGTTTAAGAATAGCGAGACTCACGAATAGCGCACTCAGCGATGACCAGTGAAACTCCGATGGCTTTCACGGGTTCTCCTCTTTTGTTGACGTAATCGAAGGCATCTAAAAAAGGAATGATTCCGTCCTTTGCGATCGCTTGAAGAAGTCTTGGAGCGCCAATCAATGACTGAAGCGCTGCTCCGAAAGTGGAGAGAAGAGCGCCGATAAGAATGAGCATCGGGTGTGGCCACGAGATCAGAGTGACCGCTAATTCTTTGCCTAAAGATTCTCCGAATTTGTCTCTAATAAAGAGCGGATGAAAAGAAGCGCCGAAAAGAAGAATAACCGATAAATAGACGAAAGAAGTGGTCAGTTGAGCGCCAAGTGTTCCCAAAGGGATGGCCTTCTGTGCATCCGCTAAATCTCCCGATCGATTACTTCCGGCTAAGATTCCGGTACACGAAGGGAAGTAAATGGCCACGAGAACAGTGAACGAGGAAGTGATGTCAACGAAGATGTAATTGAATTGCATTAAAAGGCTTTTATCCCCTTCTCCCGTATCCATGGAAACCAAACTATCTTTTGGTCTAAACTTTGGAATTAAATTCTCCCAAAAGATTCCGGAACTTAAGCCGGGAATCGCGCGAATGTTTTCTATATTGTTTTGATTTTCTAAATAAAAAGAATCGCAATTCTCGTGATCTTTCGTAGAGTTTTGACAGAAAATAGGTTTCAATCCTTCAAAACTACAATTCAAAGAGTTTTTGTCCGAAAGAATTCTTCCGCCGATTAAACAGATCTTATAGTCTTCGATTCCCGAATAATTGACGAAAATACCAAGATAAATGCTCGCGATTGACAACAACACACAAAGAAGAGCAATTGGAGCGAACTTTGACACGAATTTGACGCCAATGAACACCAAAAGACCGATAATCGCGAGAAACAGCGTTCCGTAGATCCGAATGTTGTGATAAAGAATACTTTTGTCGACTTCGAAGTCGCCGAAGAGCGCGATTTGCGGACAAATGTAATTCAGGAGAATCTCAACTGCGCCCGCGATATACATCTAAACAATACAATTGTTAACTATTGTTAGAGTCTCGCTCTCTCACCGCTCCGGCCACTGACGTTCCCAAGAAGAAGAGAACGCCGACAGCGCCTCCGAATTCGGGGCCCAGACTTCGCGAGATCATGAAGTAAGATCCTCCCGCAGGAACAATGCCATTGGTGGCGATCGCGCTCAGAGAGATGCTCGTGCAGAACGTGACGGAACAACAGAGCAGAACTATAGCGAAGAAAGCGGGAACTCCGGCTGTTCCGGTCATCCACGTCATTCGGATGAAGATAATGACTCCGAAGATGTTCTGAATACACGGCAAATAGACTCCCGTGAGAACTCCCAGATTGGCCTTCGGTCTCGCGCTCTGACTCTTCTCCGCATCCGTTTCCCCTAAGGGTTGAATCGCGTCATCATAATTGGCTAAACGAGACAACAATGAAGACACGCGACGGTCTTCGTCTTCCGCGAAGAGAAACATTGCATTTCTTTCGGGATTTTCGTCTAAAAAACGCAAGAAATGAGAAAAAAGACAATTAATGGCATCTCGCGAGAAGACCTTCGTCTAGAGCGACGATAAACGGTGTCTGTGGCGGCGGTTCAGTGGCCACAGAGTCGTCCACTACCGAAACCTCGAATTTCGGCGCAGAAGACATTTCTGCGACGAATCGTGAGTTTAACGCTTACTTTGAGTGCCGTAACGCGCAGTCGCTTCCAATATAAGCTCCGACTCGTCGGTCGCGCGCACTAAGAATCTGCTCATTCTTGTAGTGAAATGTCGTCAACAGATGGCGACTCTGGAGAGATGAGTGGAAAAGTCTCGCTCCGAGTGATGAGAGCGCGCACATCACTTGTCAAGAGAATGAGTGAGAAAGAGGTGACACGTGACGACCAACAGCTTATCAACAAATTCGCGAGACTTAACGCTTCCAATGAAGAGATGAGTTCAGATCTCGCGACTAAAAGACGTCAACTTCTGGACGCTCGCGACGCTTTGGACGAACTCTCGCTCAATGACGAGTCAGTGATGGTGAGCGCGGGCGAGACGTTCGCGCTCTTGGACTCAGACATGGCTCGCGATTGGGTGGAGCAGAGAGTGCGCCATCTCGAGCAAGAGGTGAAACGCGTGGAGAGACGAGAGATGGCGACTCGCGAGCAGATGACGTCACTGAAGTCATTGTTGTACGCGAAGTTTGGAGAGTCGATAAACTTGGAGTCGGAGTAGAAATCGATTTTCAATAAAAGCGTTTCTCTTCTCTCGTTCTGTTTCTCTGTTTCTCTGTTGCGCTCTAAAGCTCTGCGGAAAAGACTCTTTCGAAGGCGTCGTCTTTGCGTCAATTGTTTCCATAGCAACGCCTCCCTTCCAACGCCTCCCAAGAATCCTCTCTGGATTGAGGTGTTGGCACTCTAGTCCGCGCATATCTAGTGAACCGTCGGGAGTGCGGGTGCGGTCGGGTGGGGCGCGCGCATGTGCAGTAGTGCTTCGCTCCATTTTCTTCGGATGTTTTTGTGTGCCTCGCGTTCCAACAATTGAGTCTCTGTGCGCGACGATGGGGTGCGCGATGTCTGCCGAAGAGCGGGCGGCACTCGCGAGGTCCAAACAAATAGAGAAGAATCTAAAAGAAGACGGAATTCAAGCGGCAAAAGATATAAAGCTTCTGCTCTTAGGTTTGCCTCTCTATCAATAGTCTCTCTCTAATAGTGATTGTTAGGCGCGGGAGAGTCCGGAAAGTCGACTATTGTTAAGCAAATGAAGTGAGTCTCTCGTGAGCTCTCTCGCCCTTTACTCTCTCTCTCTCGCTCACAGAATCATTCACGACTCGGGATTCACGACTGAAGACTTCAAACAATACAAACCTGTCGTCTATTCCAATACCATTCAGTCGATGGTCGCTATTCTGCGCGCAATGCCTAATCTGGGGATCGCGTTCTCCAACAATGAGAGAGAAAGTGACGCCAAAATGGTTTTCGATGTGGTCTCGAGAATGGAAGACACGGAACCGTTCAGTGATGAATTGTTGGCCGCAATGAAACGCCTTTGGAATGATTGCGGAGTTCAGGAATGTTTCGGACGTTCCAACGAATACCAATTGAATGATTCGGCCAAATAGTAAGAGCGAGCAGTTGTTTATAGTATTTGAAAGTATTTATGAATGAATTTATTCTCTGAATGAAAGCTTTTTGGACGATTTGGATCGTTTGGGCAAAAAGGAATACATGCCAACCGAACAGGACATTCTCAGAACGCGAGTTAAGACTACAGGCATTGTTGAGGTTCACTTCTCTTTTAAAAATCTTAATTTCAAATTATTCGATGTCGGAGGACAACGCTCAGAGCGCAAGAAATGGATTCATTGTTTCGAAGACGTCACGGCTATCATCTTCTGCGTGGCAATGAGTGAATACGATCAAGTGTTGCACGAGGACGAGACTACTGTAAACCTCTATTGTTGTTCTCTCTCTCTCTTTGTCTGATTGTTGTCTCGCGTTTAGAACCGAATGCAGGAGTCGTTAAAGCTTTTCGACTCGATTTGCAACAATAAGTGGTTCACAGACACGAGCATCATTCTCTTCTTGAATAAGAAAGACCTTTTCGAAGAGAAGATCAAGAAATCGCCGCTAACCATCTGTTTCCCCGAATACACGGGTAATAGTGTTCTCTAGAGAAGCCCTCTCTCTAATAATATCTGTCTCTTTAGGCGCACAGGAGTACGGAGAAGCGGCTGCTTACATTCAGGCTCAATTCGAGGCGAAGAACAAGTCGACCACTAAAGAGATTTACTGCCACATGACGTGCGCCACCGATACTACAAACATCCAGTTTGTGTTCGACGCCGTCACTGACGTCATAATCGCTAATAATCTTCGCGGATGTGGTCTTTACTAAAGGTCTCGTGTTTTAAGTGTTTTTAGTGCGCGCGAGTGAACAAACGCTTTGAACAAACTCTCGTTCATCTCATTTTGTGGTCACATTTCAAGCGTTTATTCTCTTTATTTGCACATAAATTCAATAAATCATTAAAATAACCGCCAAAAGAGAGAAACAAAAGATATTGACTAAAATCCAAACCAAAAACCAATCCTTTTCTCCTCTCTTATACTCATTCGTGTCTCGAGAGAGGAGGAGAAGAGGCGCCACAACTTCTTTCACTTCAAGTCTTGTCTTCGAATCGCTTTCTGAAGGAAGAGAAACCTTTCTCGCGCTCTTCTTCTCTCTTCTCTCCGATAATTGACGTCTTTTTTCACAAATTTCTTTCAAATCTTTGTTCTCTTCTTTGATTTGTTGTTTTAAACAAAAGTATTGTTCGAAATGATCGTCAAATGACTTCCTTTTGGTCTCCTCTTTGTCGCGTGTCTTCACCTCTACTTTGGGCTCAACTCTCGTCTCGTGTTTTGTCTCTATTTGTGTTATTCTTCTCTCAACTCTTCGCGAGGGAATCCAATTGTTATCGCGAAGAGGCGCGTGAGGACCGAACAACGCACTAAAAGGCGATCCATTGTTGAGAAGCGTGCGATTGATCTCTAGATTAGAGGCTCGAGATGTGGGAAACGGAGACAAGAATGAGTTGGAGAGCGAAGAGGGGATTCGCGAGACTTCACTCACAGAAGAGAAATTGCGTTTCAATCGATTCAAACGGAATTCAAACTCTTTTAACAATAGATTAGAGACAGAAGTCGCGCTCATACTAACCGTCTTCGCCTCGCGAGCCATTCCTTCGTCTTCGCGGCGGACGAATAGGTTTTGAGTTTTGATTCATTGAAAACAAACTAAAAATAGAATTGGATTTTCGCCAGAATTTTATTTCTCAATAATAATAAGAAAACTATTCCTTCTTTTTGGGAGCGTCTAAACTCTCTGCCGCCTCTTTGGCCTTCTTAGCGCGAACTCCAATCAGACGCGCATTACTTCGCGCTTTTCGTATCGAATGGTAAGCATTAAACTTCTTCTCCTCTTCTCTGATGACACGAGACTTGTCTTTCTTGAGATAAGCCTTTCCTCTTCTCAGAGGAAGAATAGTTCCAATCAGTTGTTGAGCCATCTTCTGCTCTTCAAGAGAAGAATCGCCTTTTCGTGGTTTCTTTGTATTCAAAGGGAAGAGAATTAATCTGAAAATCAAATCCAAATTAATATTAAATATTTGTGAATTGAAAGTCTCGTTCTTTACTTGGATTTATACTCTTTAAGTCTCTGAACATTCCTTTGCAACGATTCGACGCTTTTATTACTTCTTTTGGCGTCAACTGAAATACCGATCGCTAAACAATACATTAGAGCGCGTCTCAACTCTAGAATCACTTACTGGGAGCCTCTCGTCTCGCGATTCCGGCGGCTTTCAGTTCCTCGAGAGAGAATCCTTTTCCTAAACGCAGTTTTGAATTGTATTTAATTGTCGGACAATTAATAATTGGTCTCAAAGTCTTCAGAGGGCGAGGATTCACTCTTAAGGCCTTCTCCACACGTGTCTGATGTCTCCTTTTCTTCCTCAAAGGCTGAGAGAACCAACACTTGACGAATCTCTGCCAATCCTTACGGAAGTGTCCGTTTGGAATCATTCCATTGCGTTTTGCGGGCATTTCTTACCGATTGTTTGCTCGCGATTTACTCTAATTACAACAACACTGACTTCAAAAGGAAAAGGAAATAAGGTTTTGGGACTTTCATAAAATACGTTTTAATGAATGAAAAAAAATGAAATTTTAGTTAATTTTTGAGCGCTTGCGCGCTATCGCGTCCTCAACAGCTTTCAATTGTTGTAACAATTCTTCTCTGCGCGAGAAAGTGGCCGCTAATCGGGGAGAAGAGAGTTCGCGCGGAGGAGACTCTTTCGGCGATTGTTGACTTCCGTTGAGTTCTTTTTGTTTTTGAGTTTTCAATTGTTGAGAGAAAGTCATTCGAATGGGCTTTTTCTCGCTCTTTTGTCTTTTGTTGGCCTCGTGCTCGCGCTTCGGCTCTTTTCTCTTTTTATGGTTTTCTTCTCTTTTCTCTTCATTTGATTCTTCGTCTGAATAATAAGAAGAAACAGATTCAGAAGAAGACAACGATTCACTCCACGAATCATAATTCTTATCTTTCGGTCTTTCCGTTAATTGTTTTCGGTTTTGTCTTTTGCCTCCAATACTTCTTCCCGAAAGAGAAGATTCGCTAAAAGATTCCGAACCTTCAGAACCCGAAAACTCTGAAGATTCGGAACCACTGGCAGAGATAGACGACATAGAATGCGATCGTTTACTTCCCGAACCCTCATTAGGCGGACGTCGAGTCTTTGTGGTCGCGTTCTGCGGACTCTTCGATCGTCTCCACGGATCGCGATATGTCTCGGCCTGTCTCTGTCGCGCTCCGGGCGCTTCATCGTTGTTCCATGGCGCGCTCTCGAAGGCCAGTCTTCTTCTGCGTTCGTATTCTTCGTCATATCTGTCATCCGGAGAGTCTTCTTGGGCTCTGTTTGGATCTGTAGTCGAGATATTGAATCTCTTGTCTTCGAAGTCTTCTTCTTCCTCTTTCCTTCGCGAGGCCCTAACAATCATAGCCTTCGCCTGTTTCAGTCCTCTCTCCCACGCGCTCTCATTCTGTGGTTCCCATTGTTGTTCAGCGCGTCTTCTGTTTTGTGGAGGAATTCTCTTTTGCACGTTCTGTCCTCCACTCGGATGAACGAAACGGCAATTGTTACCCCACGTGCCTATAATACACTCTCTATTAGTCTCTCTCTACTCTCTCTCTCGCTCACTCACATTGTCCTCTGCCATAGAAACGACAAACAGAGTTTTGTCTTTGTTGTTGTTGTGGTTCTCGAGTCTCGTGCGGTTCGTCGTCTTTCACTTCTCCCTCCTCGAGATCCTCGTCGTCATCCAATTCTCCTGAAAATTAATTCTAATTCCGTTTCCTTTGACTCTCTCGCGCGCATACCCTCGTCCTTATCGTCTTTGACGTCTTCTTCGAAGTCCAGTTCCTCGTCATCGGCGCGAGACTCGTCTTCAGAAGCGATTGTTTCACAAATTAAAGACATTTGCACTCAAAATGGAGGGATAGCTGTAGTCATAGCAACCATATGACAACAACAATGGCAAATGACTCGGAAGTGTTGCGCACGATATGGAGCGCTCTAATTCCGGTTGAGTTCAGTCTCGCACAGAACGAGATCCTCGCTCTCGAAGAGCCGCAACCCTTTTACGTGAGTTAACAATGATTTGTCACGAGATTCACGAAATTCACTCTCAAATAGGCTTTAGTTCCGCGAATCTCTTACTTTCCGTTAGTGTTGGAGAGCGTGGTCAAACACTTCAATGCTCACCCGCGAGACATTTGGCTCGACTTCGAGGGAACGCCTCTTAAGTGGTAATAGTCTCTCACTCTCTGTGGTTCCGCCACTTCTCTCTAACACTGACTGTTAAGGCATTTACCCGTTGGACTGCTTTACGACGCTTTGGGAGCAGAAGTTCTTCCCTTTAAACTTACCGTTCATTTCAAGGACTTTCCTGAAGACCAACTCTTGAGATGTGGATCTCGCGCTGCAGTCGAGTCTCTATTCATGTCTTGTGTTAAAGAAGCGGACGCTTTGAAACACAGATCAGAAGTGATGTCAAGAATGCAGAAGAAAGAACACTCGCAGTTGTGGTCAGGAGTGGCCAACGACCGCTTCGAACAGTTCTGGACTATTAATAGACAACTAATGGACGGCGAGTGGCGTCACGTTCCTCTCAGAGTGTATAACGAGACTCTGATTCAAAAGCAGAAACTCATTCGAACTCAAAGCGAATGCAATCAAACCATTGTTTGGGAGGACTTGTGTCGCGCGATGGCCGGAGACTCGTTTCGGGACTACCGATGGATAACTCATGGAATCGAACCTCCTTTAGAGACTCCTGTGGTTTGGTTGTCACAACACTTGTCTTATGCGGACAACTTTCTGCACGTGTGTGCTCTGAAGAAGTCATGATTGGATTTATTGCGAAAAATTGAAAATATATTTACTAAACAATAAATACGGAAAGAAATAAATAAAAACTAATATTTGAGTCAAATTTGTTGCACTTTTTGGTAGAAATTAATCATTGAATTCACTGTTAATTTGTTTCACAGTTCTTGAGTTCACAGACTGTTCCAATTGTTCCAAAAGAAGTCAAAAGAAGAGAAAAGAAGTCAAAAGAATAAAACACTGAATGAACACACATTCCTAACACAATCTCGTTCTAACAATTAGTTCTTCCACTGTTGCTGTTGTTGTTGTTGTTGTTGTCTCGCCTTTGGCTGCGAGACTACAGACGGCTGTTGTTGTTGTTGTTGAGTCGCGTTCTGTGGAGGCAAAGGATCGACTCTTCGCTGCGATTCTTCTTCTTGTCGTTTCTCGTAATGCAAGAAGTCGTCAAAGATAGACGTGGTGTGACGGTAATGATGCATTATCTTGATCACTTGCTTTCCCTTTTCAAAGGGAACCTCTTGAGTGTCGCGCGAGTTCGTCACCGGTTTGTTCTCATTGTTCTCGAGACGGATGTGCCGTAACTGAGCGTTGGGCACATCCTTCACGTAAATCCATTTGACGCGGAACTGTCCTTTCCACTTGTCTTGTGCCCAAACGTTAGACGAAGAAGAGTAGTCCACGTGAGACACCATTTGCGCCATTCCGCAGAAGTGGCCTGCGCGAGACACAGAGAGAGATTAATAATACAATAAAGGGAGAGAGCGAGACTAGCCTGAGCCGTTGACGGAGAAGAGGAGATAGATGTTGCCTCGTTCGTGCAATTGTTTGAACGCGGAGTCCAATCGTTTGTTTCCGTGTTCTGTCGAACACCAAATCGAATACTTAATCGAACGGTGAATGTCGTCCTCTGAATACGACTTAATAATGAAGAAACGCGCGTTCTTTGCGTTCAAATCAAACTCTTTGGGATTGTAATTGTTCTCAACGCGCAGTTTATCCAAAACCGGATGATTGGGAAGAGAAGGCGCTTCACTTCGACCAATGGTTGGTCTCGTGGGAGGCGCCCACTGTTCACTTTGCACCGATTGAGTGGCGCGCGGCTGTTGTTGAGTGTGTTGTTGGCTTTGAGACGACTGTTGACATTGTTGGGGAACTGAAGACACTTGAGTGGGCGGTGTCTTCACAGTTGATCCATTCTTCGAGTCCCACGTGCCAATGGTCTCCATAGCGGGTGACAAATGTTTAGAAGTGGAACCGGTTAACACCGAAGAAGACATTTTCGACTTCAAAGACTTGGGTTGAGGTTTCGCCGGTTGAGAAGCAATCGAAGCCCACGTTGTCTTCTTTGCTATTTGTCCAACTGGTCCCGAAGAAGAAGAAGCCAAAGAATCGAATTTCTTGGGATCTGATCCTCCGAATGGTCCTAAACGGGGATGAGATGAAGAGTTGGCCGCATTGTTGTCACCCGCTATTGATTTAGAGAAGCTTTGGTCCGCTTTTATGTGATCCAGAGTTAAGCCTTTGAAAGGGATTTAGTCTCTTATTGTTAGTGTCTCGCTCTTACCTTGGATACCACTTTCCACGTGCTTCAATCCGTCACTGATTTGATAATTAGAATCTTGGTTCGAATGATGATAATTATAAGAATCAGTTTCTGGAACGCGATATTGAGTTAAATTTCCACTTCTCTTCGAATTACTCCAAAAGGGATCAGAATTTGAAGGAAAGAATGCATTGAAGGGCGAGACTGTGGATCCCATCGCAGATCCGAAGCCATAAGTGTTTTGAGAGCCAAACATCGCTTCCATCGCGTAATGACCTGCAAATCACGAGATATTAGTCTAAAGTCAATAGAGAAGAGCGAGAAGAGACCCGAATGTTGTTGATTGGCTTCATATCCCGAGAGAAAAGTCATTTGAGTCTCGGGACCGTTACTCCACGCCTGAGAAGAGGGCAGAGTGTCTTGATATGGGAACACCGTGGGAGGATAGTATGGCACGTATTCGGACCCCGACGAATAGCGCCAAGAGTCGAACTCGTGCTCATCTTTCATCGCTTTGTTGTCATTCATCACAAAAGAGAAAATGTCGAAACAGTGTCGCGAGACTCACATAGAGGGCAACACTTTGACTCCAATTGTTGGCCAAACAATCGCCGATTCACGCGATTCTCTGATAGTCTCTAAAACCAATAGAAAAGTGTTAACAATTGAAGTGGTTTTCGGGTTCGCGACAATTAGAGGCGTAAATCAATTGTTGGTCTTCACAAGAGTCGCCATCTCGTGATCAGAGTTTCAATTGTAGACAAAGTAAACACTTGAGTCTCGAGAAGTGATGGATGAGTTGAAAGATATTCTCAAAGATTTGTCTCTTTTTGAGCCCAACTGTAGTCCAAGTCGAAGACAATCCCGTCCTCTAAGACCTCCACCTCCTCCTCCTTTGGATGCAATGAACAAAAGACCACTTCCTTCGACTCCGCCTCCGATTTCGACTTCGAATTCAATTCCGAAATCAGTTTCCGCTCAACAAATAACAACTAAAGTTCGCGCAAAAACTCAAGACTCGAATCCGTATTCAAACAGAAGTCAAAACCTTCTCTCATATGAAGTGACTCCTCCCCGACCGCGAGGAATGACTGAAGCAGAGAAAAAGGTAAGACAAAGGTCTCGCTCTCAATCAAACTCATTCATTCATTCAAAGGTCGAGGCATTGACTAAAGCCATAGAGCGTGAAATGGAAGAATCGGAACCAAAAGGCGAATACTTTGGAATCTGTTGTCAATGTTGTGAACGCGTGAACGGAGTGATCGACGCGTGTCAAGCCATGGGAAACCTCTATCACACCAACTGTTTCACGTGTTGTTCGTGTGGACGACCTCTTCGTGGAAAAGCCTTTTACAACGTCTTGGGCAAAGTCTACTGCGAAGAGGATTACCTCTACTGCGGATTCCAACAGACGGCCGATCGCTGTGCCATTTGCGGTCATCTCATCATGGAGATGATCCTTCAGGCGATGGGAAAGTCGTACCATCCGGGATGCTTCCGCTGCCAACAATGCAACGAATGTCTGGATGGCGTGCCCTTCACTGTTGACGTTCAGAATCGGATCTTTTGCGTCAATGACTATCACAAGCTTTTCGCTCCCAAATGCGCGGTCTGTCAACAACCGATTGTTCCTCTCGAGGGCAGCGAAGAGACGGTTCGCGTGGTTTCTATGGACAAGGATTTCCACATTGATTGTTATATGTGCGAGGAGTGTCACATTCAGTTGACAGACGGCACGTGTTATCCTCTAAACGGACACCTTTTGTGTCAGAAATGTCATATAAAGCGAATCAGTCAATGAATTCATTTCTATTTTCTACGCTTTTCTTATTAACACTAATTCCAAGACTTTGAGTCAATAAAAAGTGTTTTCTTTTATTTTACTCTTATTTTACAGTTATTTTCAGTTATTTAGAGTTATTTAGAGTTCAATGGATTTAAAAATGCATTTTATTTGAAAATCATTTCCGAAAGCAATAAACTCTGAGTCCTGGAAAAGCGGAAACAGTTTGTCTTCATATCCGGCAAAACATTTGTCAAACAATTGTTTCAAATCTCGGACTCGAGTTTCAAGCGTTGAATAACAGTCAGTGAACTGTCAATCGCGAGCCAAGTATCACTTTTCGGCCTTTTGGTGTCTGAGAGCGCGAGTCTGCAATAATCCCAACTGACGTCACACTAGACTTAGCGAATGGGAAGAAACACTTTCTCTGTGTTTGGTTGAGAGCGAGACGTTCTCTCTCTCAGTGTTATACTATTTCTCGTGAAAAGCGGTGAAAGAAAAAGTGTTTAAAAGAGAAGAAAAGCTTTAAAAGACTTTAAAAGACTAAAGGATACCATTTCTCAATGAATAACGTGAGTCCTATTGCTCTCTTATGTCCACTCTTGTCGGCCTTCAACTCAACTGGTTGTCAATGGGGTCAGTGTTGGCCTCTGGGCTTCTCTTCTCTCTCGTGGCCCACAAGTCGCTCTCGTGACCCAATTCTAGGCTTTTGACTCTCTTTTCGGTCAAAACCAGTGATTCTTTGATATTAAGGCCAACAATCACTTCTCTCTCGCTTTCACTTCGGACAACACGTGATTTGCGTTGAATATCTATTGAACAATGATTATAAGAAGAGCGAGAATCCCAGTGAAAGTGGGTTTCCATAAGTTTCCAATAATTTATCGCTTTTTCTCAAAACTGAACCAAAGGTGGAGTTCTCGCTCTCTCTCTCTCTCTCTCTCTCTCTCGAGATCTTAACTGAGTTCACATTTAAGTTAAGAAAATCTTAATCTCGAGATTACAACTTATCAATACTTTTAACAATATTCCGAAACGCGAGAAAACTTTTGCGACTTTTAATGGAAAACAACTTTCGCTTTGAAAACAATTCATAGAAAGAGTGCGAGACAGTGATGTCCACGAGATTGACGTCTCGTTCTCTCAGAATCTCTAATAAAGAGTTTGTCTTTTGGTTTGAAAACGAGTTTTCATTTCAAACTCTTTCGGGAATTCACGCTCTTTTCGAGTCTAATATTAAAGAATGTCTGAATGACCCACAGCTCGTGGGACTGATTGTCCAACAATTAGAAAGTGATTCAAGTCATGACCGATAAATAGTTGTCTCGCGAGAAAAGAAAACAAATCGCGATTGAACTCTCGCTCAAACCTCACTGATTTCAATGTTAACCCAATTTTAGGCAAAACTTCTAACAATTCTTGTGAGCGCGAGAGTCAGAGTCACGAACATTTATTAGAACCGCTTTTTAATCACTAAAAAGACTTAAAAATCTTCTTTTTTTCTAAAGATTTCGTAATTTTCAAAACATTTTCAAAACATTTTCAAAACCAAAGTTCAATCGATTGTGAATTAACTCTAAATCCAATAAATCGATACAAATCTCGTTCAAAGAGTTCACTCTTTTAATCAAATCTCCAGTTTTGAGAAAAGAATGAAAAAAAGACAATAAAAGAGAGAAAAGTCTCGAAAAAAGTCTTCAAATGAAGATCTTATGACTCAATATTTGTTTTTTAAACTTTGATCTCAATTTCAATGTTTATATATTTGTTTCAATTAATTCAGGTTTTATTCGTTTATTAGTCTTTCATTTTTCACGATCTCTAAAACCATTACTTGTTTTGAATGAAAGTAAAGAAACGCTTTTTCTTTCATTCATAGCTCGAGGCCTTAAATATTTTTTATTGTCGATCATTAGTTTTGAACTATTTTCCAATAATGAATAATAAATAGTTTTCTCGAGAAACTCTTCTCTCTATTCACTATTAATTCAATTATTTAGAGTTTAATTGATTTGAAAAGAACGTGAAAATATGGCCTATTATTGAAAGCATTAACTTTGAAACCAATTTCATTCATTTCTCTATTATTTGAACTGAATGTCGATCTCGAGATTCGGTGTTTTGATGCCAATGTTCTCTCATATTTGGATCAACATTTGAATCACATTTTAAACTATTAAACGTCCAAAAAGTCAACTCTAATTAGCGATTCATTAAAAGTTGTTTTCAATATTATATCAATGTTTGCGTCACGACTTTAATGACACAACAATACTAGTCTTGCTCTTATGTATTATTAGCTCGTTATAAACATATCGTTTATAGTTTCTTCACTTAATTGTTGTTAAATTAGAAATAAATTGTTTTTTCTTTAATCATATTTCACTCGAAAAATGAATGCATTTTAAGTGAGTTTTGAGTGAAAAATAATTTCATTCTTATAAATGACAAACAAATTGATTGAAAAGTTTGAAGGATTTCTTCCTCTCTTCTTAAGAATATATAAATAATAATAAGAGTCTGAATGTCCGCTAAAACACTATAAAAAACTGTGAAAAAGTGTTAAAAACTGTGAAAAAGTGTTTTCCGATATTTTCTCTAATAAAGAGATAAAACACTATTTTGTCGTACGATTTCTCGAGAACTTATTCATTGAATTAATTAATTTAATAACTCATGACTTCAGACCTTATTTTCTCTTAATTTTAATTCAAAAATAAGTGAAAACACAATGAGTTCACAACAATTGTTTACTGAATCTCGAGACCACTTTTCGGGTCATTTCTTTAATTACTGCAAAACTGTCTATAAGTGTGCGCGCAAAGGGTTTCTCTCGCTCTTTCAAGTTAAATCCCAAAAACACTGTCAATACAAGTCTCGCTCTTTCGCGTATGCATTACATGAAAACCTGTTAATTGAATACACGCTCTCTCTCTCTCTCTCCTCTCGCTCTGCTCTCGAGGCTCTGACTGTGCGCTAGATGTGAGTGAACGTGAATTGGTTGAACCAGTCTTGAGTTAAGTGGGGATGTGTTACAAGAAGTGTGTCACACTTTACCACAGATGACCAAAACTATGAGAATATTTGAGAGCATTAATGACCCGAACTTTGGAGAAACTCTTATCTAATCTCTCGAGAGAGTGAAAGTGAAATTTCGTTTCTTAAAGCGCATGAAAAATATGGTAAAAGTTTTCAAAAGTTTTTTTCCTTTTCTCTTCTCGCGTTCACTAACTCTGTGTTCACGAGAAATAAGTGCCACTGAATCTAATTGAATCAAAACATGACTTCATTGAACGAGACTTACACTTCTCAACAATTGTTTATTTAATTGTTGTTTTAATTCACTATTTTTAGTGATTTTTCAATTATTTTTCTTAAAAAAAATAATGAATTTTGGATTTTGTGTTTCGTTTCAGGAATTCAACACTTTTTGGCCAAAGAATACATTCTTATTCACTAATTAATTTAAAACATTTCATATAAACATCACAACTGATCCTATAAATGGCCACAATGTTGATGTCCAACTCTGTTCTCTTAGAATCACCAAATTTTTATGATTCAAGTATTGATTCCAAAGAATTTATTCATACTTTGAGTTCACAAATGGAACCAATCATCAACTTCGACACAATGAACAATGTCTCGCACGAAGCATTAGCTCAATTCGATAATTTAGTCAACAATACAACAGAGGCCTGTCATACAAGTCTCGTGGACGGTAAGCAAACTCTCTTTATATATATAAAATGTGATTAAAATCCATAAAAAGATTAAATTTCTTTCATTTCTTTAAAACAAATTACTTTTCAATCAGATATTCATTAATATATTATGAAAAATGAGATAAAAATTTGCGTTCGTTTTGACCTTTAATTTAACGATTATTTTACAATAATTTTTAATAAAAATCTAAAAATATTGAATAAAAGAAGAATAATGTCTATTAATGTCTTAATATTTAATACTTTTTGACAAATATATGTCTCGCTTTCAATTCAATTGAATATTTTGTTAGGAATTCAGGTTTTTTCAAATCATTCATTCAATTAAAGTGATTCGAATGGAAAGGCATTCAATAATTATATAAAGATTGGAAAAAAGTCCGCATTTGCAAAGAGATCTCAATTCCTAACTTATAATTTAAGCCAATAATTTGATTTTAATTATTTTGTGAAACCATTTTCAGTCCTCTAAAAAGCCTTCATTTCAAACAAAATATTCAAACGATATTTGAATTACTTTTCTAACAATCGATTCGTTCGTTAAATAAGTGAAAACTTTTGGTCAACTCTTTTCTATTATTATTATTATTTCTCTAATTATTATTCAAACTTTTCTCTCTCGCTCTTTGATTAATGTCTTTTTGATCAAAATATTCAAAATGTCTTATAATTCTGGTCACGAGAATTGGCTATGAATTGCCGAAAAGTCCTTGAATTTGATGAGAAGTTCAGATTTTATTTTTATTTCTTTGGTTGAAATGTTTGTCTGATTCTTAATATTCACTCTTCTCTTCACTTGATTTGTGTTAAAACGTAAAACCAATGATTGATAAAATTGGTTTCATTTTATAATGACTTTAAGAGTGAAATATTAATCTCTTTTTCATAACAAATGAATGTCTTCTCTCTTGTGATGAGAATCTCTTATTTTTCTCAATATTTAAACCATTTTTCATATAAAAACAATTTATTATTCAATACTTTTTCAATTATTAAAACTAATTCTTAATCTTTTCAATTGAAACGTCAATCATTAGAGAATTAAAATAATAATTTATTCATTTCCTGTGCCAAAGAGTTTCCCATGGACTTTTCAATGGAATGGCCATTAAGACCTCCTGAACAATGGCAACCACAAGAAGTGTCTGATTGGATCCGAACTTGGGCTCAACATAACGGCGTTCAAGACATCGATGTCGCGCATCTCCTCTATAACCCAATGGCTGGCTTCGAGTTATGCCAACTGAGAAGAGATTACTTCACATCTGTTTGTCCTCAATATGGAAATCTGATCTTTGATTCTCTTCAGCTTCTCATTCATCAGTTTCGCTCAAACAATATGATGTCTCAAGACTTCAACTTCCCTTCGATCCCTAATTTCGATTCCCTTTTGTCTAACAATATATGTCTCGATCTCGACACTCAAGTGAATCACAGTCCAAGTTCTGCGAGCGGTTAGTCTTTCATTTCATTGTTATTATTTAATCCAATAATAATTCAATAATCAGAGTCTGATAGAGAAAGCACGAGCAGTAATCTAAGTGCAGTGAATGAGAGGAAGCCTCTCGTGAACCCTTACTTCGCTCCCATTCTCTCCACGAACTCGTCTTCCAACAATGTGTCCAATTTGATGCCCGAGACGCGCGCTCTTCTCGACCAGAAACCCGTGATTTCTTCCAATAGTTCTTCAATTCCTCCTTTAATGGCAATCAAGAAAGCGGGAAGAAGAGGAAGACCGCCCAAGAAAGACGCCAAATCCAGAAGTTTGTCATTTGAAAGAGATTTCAAGGTTATATAGAAAACTTCACTCTTTTATAGGTAAAGGCAATGGAAAGCTTTGGGAATTCATTCGCGATCTTCTCTTGAATTCAATAACAAATCCAAGTCTTATTCGTTGGGAACGAAGAGAAGACGGAATCTTTAAGTTCGTCCAATCGGATAAAGTGGCCAAAATGTGGGGCGAGAGGAAACAAAACCCAAGAATGACTTATGAGAAGCTGAGTCGCGCCATGAGGTATTGTTGTCTTTCTTTACTCTTCTTTCTCTCAATTCATGCTTTCATTACAAGAATGCTATTCTGGTTCGCGCACTAAAGAAGAAGGTGAAGGGTTTACTTTAATCTAATCTCGTTCTCTAAATCTATTGTCGCGATTAATGTTTGACAATAAGAATCATTGCATGACTTAAAACAATAGTATTTCAGTTCATTTCATATCAATAAAATTGAATTCAATTATTAAACAATTATTTTAATAAATATTTTGAACCGATTTTCTTCTTTTCTCTTAATTTGAAGAAAACTTTTTCACAATATAATTATGATTGATTCAATGTTTGCATGTTTTCATTCATAATTCAGTCTTTGCATTCAATAATCATATAATTTCACAATTGATTCATAAGAAAGTGAAAGTGAAAGCAATAATTTCATTATTAATTCACTAATTCTTTTGCAAACTTTTAGATACTATTATAAATCACAAGTATTACTGCCTGTCTTTGGCCGAAGACTTGTCTATAAGTTTGGTCCAAATGCCACCGGTTGGAGACCACAATATGACCACATTTCAATGAAACAAGCAAATGGTTTACTAAATTGATTTCAATACCGATAAACACTCAGGTATTAACTCTACTACACTTATACTCATAGTTTCACTCAAATTCCCGCATTTTTGACAGCATTTAATCAAATCAAATGAAAAATATTTGCAATTTTTATAAAACTTTTTTTTTTATAAACAAAAATCATTCAAAAACTCAATTAATTTGAAATTAATTGCAATTTTTCTTCGCTTTTGACTATCAATCAAAAAAATATGCGGTTTTGCAGTAATTATGCAATATTTGAGCCAAAATGTGATCAAAACTTTTTTTTATGAATCATTTCTTCCAAATATAGACATAAATTCTTCTAATATTTTAATATATGTTTAAAATTTAAATATATATTTATATAAATATAATATAGAATAGAAGAGGGAATGGATATTCAAATATTCAAATATTATAGTATTTTCTTAATTGTTTTGAAAAAAAAATGAAAAGTTTAGTCAATAATTGATTTAATTATTATGAAAGCCATCTCTCAATCAATTCAGAACTCAATTATTATATTCCTTTCATTTGTAAATTAAATTCCAATAATTTTAATACATTTTTGAGTTTTAATCCAAAGAAACTCTTTGTTTTCCTTTTTTTGATTGATTTCCGCCAAAAATATTTCTATTTATTCCATTAAAAGACTTGAATTCAGTTCAAATGGATTTTAAATTAACTTAAAAAAGAGCTTCAATTCAGTTATAATTCACTTATTTTTCAATGAAGGGTTCAATAGATTCTTTGATATGAAAACCAGTGATTGAATGCCATTCATTGCAATATTCATTAGATTTGGAAAACCCTTTAATCCCTTAATAAAGCCTTTAATCTCTGGTAATGGAATTCAATAATAGCTTCTATTCTCTTTCACGTGTATATAAAACGGTACAAAAAACACTCATATATTCAATGAGTAATCAATAATAAGACGAAAAGTATTAATATTTGTGAGACTATTGTTGTCTTCATTCACTTGTCATCACTTATTGTCTTAACTATAGATTGGAATTAGATTTGGTTTTTTTGTTGATATAATTGTTGTAAATAGTCATAGAAATTATGTTTTCTAATAATTCTAGTAATTATTATTATTTTGTGACCAATTTTTTTATTAAAACAACATTTTGATCTCTTTAGCCATTTTTCGTCGATTATTTTTAATTATAATTCTCTTAATTATTATTTTAAACCTATTTTTAGTTCTTATACTCATTTGCGTAAAAAATTATTGTAAAACCGGTAAACAATAAGTGTTTTATATAAAACTCATTTGTTATGTAATAATTGTTTGTAAAATAATTTTTTTTGAGTTATTTTTATATTATATTATTATTAATATTAATATTTTGTGAAGTTTTATCAAATTATATGAAATTTGTTTTATAAAGAGTTTTTATTTTCTATTTCTTTCTCTAAGTTTTAGTGAAAATGTCTTCAAAAAATTCTGTTATTAAAGATTAAAGTTTTGTTTTGAATAAAATCAAATGTTTTCTTTAAAATTGAATTAAAATCCTGTATTTCTTTGTTTTGAGAATAAAAATTTCTTTTCATTTAATTATTAATTCATTATTTTTTAAATAATATTTGAAAACATTTTAATATTTATTTAAAAAAAATATCAAATATTTATAAAAGAAAACTAAATATTGTTAGAAAGAGAGGAAATATCTATTGTTGAAAAGTATAATAGAAAACTCGTTAATTAATTAAATTATTATTATTATTATTAAATGAAACTAAAATTTATTATTTGAGAGAAAAAACTTCATAATTATAAGACTTAAATCACTTTTAGGTTTTAATATGCATTAAGACATGTCTAAGTGTCTGTCTTTTAGTGAACTTTTACTCTAAAGTCTAAATCAATTCATTAGAATGTGATTTAAGAAGATTTTATTCAAATGGAACCGAAAATTAGGTGAAAATGAATAATAGATGACTAAAAAACACTTTTACTCATACATTAGACTATAATTAGATTATTTGTGACTTTTTCTCAAAATAATAATAATATAACATTTCTTACGAAACCCATGAATAAAATCCAGTCTTTTTTAGCACTTATTTTAGTGAAAAGTATAATAAAAAGCTTATTATCTTCGAAACGGAAAAAACCTATTAATTTGAGTTCTATTGCAACAGAAAATGAGCTCAAAGTGAAGCTAACATTCATTTTATATATGGAAAAGTGATTTTTGACTGATTTCTAGTGAGAAAGTCAGTCAAAGTCATTAAAATGAGATAAAAATCGAGAGAAAAAAATATAATTTAATTGACTATAAGTTGTAATTTAAACACTAATGAAATAAATAGACATTAAATTAATTCTTATTTCAATTATATTTAATATATAAAGAGAAAACACTTTATTTACACCAAAAAGATAATAACGAAAAGATTTTAAATCTAATAAAATACAGAATTTTAACTAAACTTTAAGTTTTAAATTCTTACAAATTATTACAAATTTCTACAAAACTTTAAACATTCAGATTCGGTTTCAAATTGATTAGAATTGCCTTTACAACCTCCCCAATGAAACACCTTGCATTTTCTCGATTTACGATTATACGCCCACTTCTGGAACAAAGCTCTACAAAGTCCCGGATCCGGAGGTAAAGAACAGATCTCTAGAAATGAATGAATGAATCAATGAAATCAATGAAATAGTCTCGCTCAATCATCATCTATTGAAACAAGATTACTATTGATTGTATTATTTAGATCGAGATATTCAAGCTATTAAGAGATGAAACACTTATTTGAGAGGAAAAAGTCGTTAAATATTAGAGAAAAGAGAGAAAAAGAGAGAAAAAGTAATTAATATTTTTGTCATAAGAGAATCACCTCTTTTAGATAAACTTGATTTAGTTGTTGTCATAATGATATAATCTGGTTCTTCAGTATCTGATTCCATATCTGATTCATAGTCTGATTGAATTGGTTCATCTTGAATTAATTCAATTCTTGTCGGGTATTTTAGCAATTTAGACATAGAAACTGACAATTTCTTATCTTGTTTATCTTGATTGGTTCCATTCTTAAGAGTAATATGATATTGGTTTGATCCTTGTTCACTTGATATTCTTATTAATAAATGATTAGAATTATTGGTTTTATTAGAATTGGTTTTAAGAGCTTTAATAGCATTCGTTTTGAATAAAATATGAGAATAAAAGACAATTAATAGAGAAATACATAGAAATAGTTTTGACATAATTTCGTGAAAACCAAGAATTGGAAATACATTTACAATGAATTTATTGATTAGAAATACATTTTGTTTTCACTCAACAAATAATTATTGAGAGAACCAGATGTGCACGAGATATAGTAATTAATATTACTTTTATTTCTAATTAAATGTAATTCTCTTTTCAATGAATTCAGTGAGCGAGCTAAATGTTGGCAAAATTATGAATAAAATTATATAAAATTAATTCACTTTCTTGAAGAGAAGAACTGAATATTGAATATTAATATCGAGATAAAAGTATTATTAAACTAATTTCTTTTCATCCAATAAAACTCATCGAAAGAAAGATTCAGATTCTCAAAGAATAAGAAGAAGAAGTCTTATCAAAACCGAAATCCTTGGTATTTAATCTACACTTTTGGCATTGAAAACCAATTCAAGAAAGTATTGATGAGTTCTTTCTTTTTTTCATGTATTTTAAATAAAACTAATTTTCTTTTCAATTCTAAATATCAATACTTTTGAAATAATTTAATAATTATTTCTTTTTTATTATAAAACCCGTAATCTATCAAATTATTAACACTTTAATAGCAGTTCCCGGACTTTATTTTAAGTCCTTTTGTCACAACAATTGACTTTTATTTAGAAATAAAAAATTAGTCAAAAATCTTGATATAAAGTGAACGCGAATTCAAATTAAATTCCTATTTATAATAAATGAAATGAATTAGATGTGCATTGTTGCTTTCATTGTTGATTTCTAATATAGAAGTAAGGCTAAGGTTTTTCCGGAGAATTATCATCATTCATTCATTCATTCATTCATTCATTCATTCATTGCTTTAATAATATTTTAAGTTTTAATCAAATAAATATTATTTTAATATTTTTAGAAAAAATATATATTATTTAAAGATTAACTCTATTTTAATCAAAATTATTGCTTTTTTCAACTTTTAATAAATAATTGAAAATTTTATTTACGATTTAAGTTATAATTAAAAATATCTTAATTTAAGAATTGAATATTCATTCATTCATTAATATTTGATGATTAATAAAAAAAATTAATGTTTGCATGGATGAGATTGAAATGAAAATCATCAAGAATAATTGCAATTATAATTCAATTATAATTATTCAGATAAATGTCTTAAAAAGAATTACTTTTAAGCAAATAACTCATCCATCAATTTAATAACATTGAATTAATGTGAGTTTATCGAAGTTATATTCAAATTATACTTTTTTAATAAATCTATGAATCGATTTAGAAATTGATTGATTAAATCACTCAAAATAAATATGATTTAAACAATTCAATAGTTATTTTCAAAAGAAATAATTGAATCAATAATTTTCTAAAAAAAATAATTGTAATACAAACCAAAAATATGATAGTTTATATTTTTCATCGTTAATTAATTCTAAAAAATATCTTTTTTTCTAATTATTCATATAAACCGAGAGTTTTTCGATTAAAATTTATAAACTCTTGAATATGTCATTCAAACATCGAAATTATATATTTTTCGATATTTAAATTTTTTAAAAAATAATAAAATGCTAACCTTGGTTCTTTAGGTTCTTTTAAATATTGAAAAAAAATATATTCAGTTTTGAAATGATCAAGAGTCTCTTAATAACCCTGAGTGCGACCTAAAATACGGTCAGAATCTTATTTAAGTACTTAATTTAATTCTAATTTAAATTTAAAAGCAATTAATATATTAATAATAAACAATATTTAAGTAAAAATTCATACATATTTTGAAACTTCTTTTTTTGAAGTAAATGTAGAAATAAATCTATTTTTCAATCATTTCTTGATTTGATTTGAAATTATTATTATTGAAAGTCATTGTCGCCAATCATTGCAATTGATTAGTGAAAAGAAGAAATCTTTTTTGTTATTATTTAGAGGCAATCATTGGAAAATGCTTTTCATTTCTATTCATTAGTACTTTTTTTTCTCGTTTTTTTGTTTCCATTCCATTGTTTTTTAACGTAAATCATAAGATTCAGTGAATTTCATCATTTCTATCATTTTTTTAAAAACATTTTTTATTACATTACGAGAACTAACGTCTAATAAATGTTTTCGTTTTTTCCAAACTTGTTTTTTTCCAGAGAGGCAAAGGTGAGGACAGAGAGGACAGTCATGTTTGTTGAAAACTTATTACTGATTTTATTAAATATAATTTTATCTCTAAAATCATTAAAACGTATGATAAAAGGTTTCTTTTGAAAAAATAGAGCAAAATTAGTTTAATAGGAAACAAATAATATTAGGAAACTAATACTAAGTCATGAAAGTAATGTTTAATAGGGAAAAGTGAAAAAAAAGTGGACAAAACCTATTTTAAGATATTATTTGTTATTTTTAGTATTCGTTAGACTAATACGTCATTAATTATAAGTTTAGTTAATTCAGAGCACATCCACAAACTTATAAATACAATGATTTAGGATTTCCCGACAAAACTCGGATTGAAATATATTGTAATAAATAATAAGTTATGAACCGATTGTTTTTGAATTCATTTTAAAAACAAATTATTCGAAACAGAGTTTAACAAAGATTTATTGATTTTAAATAAATTATCAAGATATACATAAGTTCCAAGGTTTTCTATACTTTCTCAAGAAGAAACAAGATTATGTTTTATCAACAAAAATGGTAAATCCATTTAACATTCTTACAAGTTAAAATGAAATTACAGAAATAACTATATCAAGGATTTTAAAGTCACAGATTTCCCATTAGTATAGGATTTTTGAAGACGTTTTGATGTGAAAAATAAATTTTGTGTTTTTTTTTCATTTCTTAGAAAAATAAAGACATTTTTCAAAGTAGAAAACATCCGGCGATCGAAGCGATGGATTTTAAAGAAATTCCAGTTTTTCTTTCAATTCTTTTTTTGATAAGAAATCTTGTTTTAAGTGAAAAATTAATGCCTTTTATTGATAGTAATTAAAACGATGTACTTTAATCTCTTCATCATTTCGATATCAAATAACATCTTTTTATCAAATTTGTCTTAAGTATCAAATTTAGTTCAGCACTGGTTGACTAAAGGGGTGGACTTCTCTGGTCTGAAGGAAGGAGTCATTTTAGTTTTTCTAAATATCTTTTATTTTATTATGAAATCAAAATAACTTTTAATGAATTATAGAAAAAAATATTTGTTTATAAATTTATTAATTATTATTATTATTGTAACAAAAAATATCGATAAATAGTTAACTAGTATTGAGTTTGTCAGTGATATACAATCAACATTTGCCTCCCCTTTGCTATCTTTGGTAAAACACTTTTATCTTGAATAAAAACGACAAAAAAATTATTGAATTATTTATATTTATTTTTATAAATTTATAGATAAAAATTGAATTTCAATTCTTAATATTTATAATAATATATTCGCAAATAATATAAAAATGATATATAATTTTGCATGATAGAAATCGTTTTTTTTAAATAAAATAAGTTTCAAAATTTTTTTATTGAAAAATTATCAAAATTTCCAAGTTTAATTAATTTGAATTTCACACATTTTAATGTAGAAACTAAATAAATGATTGGACGCCTAATTCTAATTGCAATTCCAATGGTTTTCTTATATTATATTTAATTAAAATTCAAAATCATATGATTTTATATAAGAATAACATCTGGTCTTAAACTTAATGGTTTACTTATCTTTCATTCAGTTTAAATGTATTGATATTTGAAAAAAGAAAACCACTTTTGATGTTTCAAAGAAAACTAAATTAAATATTTATTATTTTATTGAAAAGTGAATAATTCATTGAATTGAAGCGTTATGTCAGCGAATATGAAGGTTTAAAAATAGTTGTTTAATTGGTTTTCAATATCCTAGATAAGTTTTTATCAAAATATTCAAATTTATAGTTTTCCATTTTTTCAGTAAATTATTTATTATTTAATTTCTAATTAATATTTAACACAAAAATTCTGACTAATTATCAAATATTATTTGATTTAAAGGAGAAAAAAGTCCAAAACATTTTGATTACATATTAAAAGTTAATTTGAATTTTTCCCGAGTTTTCAACTTTCAAATCAAATAACTTGTAGTGAACAGTAGTGGCAATGAGTTAATACTCGAAGGCTTTATAAGTCTTATGTGAACCTCAATTAAAGGCCGACTAAAACGGGATTTTTATATATGAGATTCAATTTAAGAGAAAATTTTAAAATCAAAATAAATATTTGAAAAGAATTGATTGAATCGAAACCCAAATAAAACTTCAAATCAATTATTTGTACTTTTAGTCTCAAATATTGAAACTCTATTTGTAATTAGTTTTAAAATTAGTTTTATTTAATGAAAACTTTTCAATTGAATGTCAAAAATGTTATTTCATTTCTGAGATAAATGTTTAGCAAATATGTGGAGCTTTGGGACCCGTTTTGAACGGCATTTCATAGTATAGAGTCTAAGTGTGAGTCCAAATTGCAATTAAGTTTATAAATTAGAATCACTTTTAGTTGAGTTAAGAGGATATCAGTAAAGATAAGAGAAAAGTAATATAACCTTCACTTGAAGTTGTGATAGACTTTAGATACAAATGATTACATAAAGCAGTTAAAAGTCAAGTTAAAAGTCTCGTTCTTTTATTATTAAATAGTTTTTTCATTGATTTGTTTCATTAGTTTCATTTCAGTTCAAACTTTTTCGACTTCTTATTAAACCTTTAATAACAATACAAATGATGACTTCAATTGACTTTAAGAAATGGGATCACGATATCGATACTCCTGAGGCCAACAAACAACAACTTTACGATCAATTGAAAGAAGCAGCAAATTCTGCACCAAATGATGTCAATTATTTATGGCGTCTCACTAAAGGAGCTCTCGTTCTCTCAGATTTGGCCGAAAAGAATAAAAACAAAGACAAATGTAAATCTTTTACTCAAGAGTCATTGGTTCATGCAAAGAAAGCCATTGAAGCTGATCCCAAGTCATTGGAAGCAAACAAATGGTATGTCTCTAAAGACTAAAGACTATCAATTAAATTGATTACGGAATCAATGAGTGACTCATAAAAGCAATAAATCAGTGAATGGAAAGACAAGATTTTTATGGTCTCTCTCTTTGACATCTCTTATATAAATGAGATTGATTAATAGCCTGATTAATAGGTGAATACATAATGATTGTGTCAAATGAAACAATTCATTGACCATTACTTAGGGTTTGAGGCTTTTCAATGTTTTCGTTTTACTTTTCTCTCTAAAGACTACTTTTAAGCCAATGGTTGGCCTCATATTAGTGATGGAAATATCCTTGAATCCGGTTTTTTATGATAATAAGGTTCAGCCGTACCTGTGCTGCACATCAAGAATTAATTAAGCATTGATTTGAATAATTTAAGCTTAATATTAGTTTAAATTGAATTTTGAGATGAATTTTCTATTGAAGGGAATTATTGAAGAAAAATAGCAATACTTTTGATTGTATTGATGTCTCGCTCTAATAGTGTTTAATAAGTTAACCTTCAAATCAAATCTCTTTTAAAAAGTTTTCATTTTCTCTAATCTCTAATAATTGTATATTTTTTTATATCCGTTTTCTCTCGTTCTCTCAATAATTGTTATTTCATTTGAAAATTATTTCAACAACAGTTAGAAATTAATTTAGAAATCCTAGTCTTAAAAAAGCGTTAATTTTCTTTGCAATTCACTGGAAAATTGAAAGACTCGTGAAAACAACACTAATTAGTGGTTCAAAAGTTTGGGAAAATTCACAAGTGGATTTTTCGTTAAATATCGCGTTATAACTGAAATAATAGCGAATTTAAGTGAAATTTTTATATTTTTTACTCAAAAAACATTCACTGAATTTGAATATCTTTTATATAATTTATTCATTTGATTATAAAGTGAACCTAATTTTTCAATTGACCTAAAAATTAGAAAACCACTGAAATTGAGAGCAAATTCGTCGTTGATTTTGTTGTTTTGCATTTGAACTTCAAATCATATATTAATTTCAGTTATAAAACGTGTAATAACTTATCGAAGTATAAGTTAATACATTTTATATAATCTTATTCAACACAAACCACACATACCTCACGTTTTTTTTCAGACATACTTTTCATTCTATCAAAAGTTCATAAATCAAAAATTAGAGTTTGACTTCAGAATTATGATAAGCCTTGAAATGTTTGGTTCGCACATAACTCTCACTTATATTGGAAACCCATTTCCATTGATTGCCAATAATTATCTAATAATTGAGTCACACTTGAGATCCATTGAAATCACTTATCAAAACAATTCTGATCTCTCTTTGAGAAAACTTATCAAAACTTATTTAAATGTTATGATTGACTTATCAAAAGTTCAAAGATTAATTGAGAAAAATAGGAGTCTTTAAAAGGAAAGTAACTATCATTTTGTGGATCAGGTATTGCGCTTCTGTGGGACGAATCGCACCATTTGTTGGCACTAAAGAGAGAATACAATTTGGACACGAATTCAAGAAGCATTCAGATATAGCCGTTTCTATTGAACCAAATGATATGCTTATGCATCACATGTATGGCCGCTGGTGTTATGAAGTGGCCGGACTCACTTGGATGGAGAAGAAAATTGCCGCCACTTTCTTTGGAACTCCTCCCGAGTCCTCTTATGATGAAGCGATGGCAGCTCTTATGAAAGCCCATCAATTGAGACATCAGTGGATAAGCAATCAATTGTGGATCAGTAAAGTGTTAATCGCACAGAAGAAATATTCAGAAGCCATGAAATGGATCGATGAAGGATTACAATTACCTGTTGTTCGTGAAGAAGACGCAGTTTGTCGCGAAGAACTTCTCGATTTACAAAAAAAGTATTCAAAATACAGGCAATGATTAAAAGTGAAAAATTATGAATATTTTGGCACAAATTCTAATCAAAAAAACTGATATTTTATTCATAAATTAATTATAAAATTAACGCAAAATATTTTTTAAACCAAAAACTAATTTAAAGAAAACCAAAAATTTACAAAAATTTCTAACAATAATATATTTTGAATATAACGTAACGCTATTAACGTTATGTTAAATAAAATTTATATTTAAAACAATTGACAACAAAATAAGGAAAGAATTAACAATTTAAACGTCTTCATCAACATATGGGAAAAGTGTAAGAGTAGTCTCATTGGCATTACTCGAACTTCTGGTCTCTTCATTCGACAAAAGAGCCGAACATTCATTTAACGATTCATTTGAATCATTTCGGAAGTCTTTTGGCGATAAGAGACCCGTTGAAGAGCTGTTGTCTTCTTTGTCTCGACTTCTCTCAATTATAGAAGAGCTCTCTTCCTCTGCCAGTGCTATTTCTTTAGACTCTTTATCTGAAGTACTTTCTTTAGTACTGGTTAGAGGTATTTCTTCGGCATTTTGTTCGTTCTCTTCTTTATTAAGAAAACCAGCGCCACGTCTAGACTTTCTAAATCTAAATGTTTTTCTGCTCTGAGCCTTTTGTCGTTGAAGTCTGTGTTTCATTTGTCTCTCTTCGTCAGGACTTTCTGATCGCGAAGCACCCGATCCTTCTCCACCTGAAAGTCTTCTGGCAATGGCTGATCTAATTTCTTGGTCGTCATCTATAGTGACGCCTTCCGTTAGAGCTTCAATACTGGGACCACTAAAAGAACTGTTTTGAGAGGCCATTCCTTTCTTAGAACCTCTTTTGATGTGAAGCGTTGACTTTCGGAATAGTTTTGGTTCGGACTGAGCCTGAGTTTGACTCTCTTTCTTAATATCTATTGAAACTAATTTATATTTATATTTTCATCAATTGATTCATACCCTTATCGAAGGCTTCTTTAGGATCAGGATAACTCGTCCTTCGAAGGAAACCCTCCAAAGTTTTCTTTCCTTCTCGAGTCGACGATAACTTAACGCTAAGATTTCGAGGAGGAAAGAGACGGCTTTCCTTTCCACTTAATCTGAAACTTAATCCTCTTAAAAGAGAAGGTTTGCTCGCATTAGTTGGAGTCGGAATACTCTCTCCTTCGGCACAATTTTGTTGACCGCTTTGAGCGTTAGAATTGGATGAACTAATGTTTGACAGTCGGGAAGCACTGGCAGCCATTTGTGTGAAGGCAAAACTCAATCTTCCCTCTGGTTGTCGATCACTACTACTTTGGTCTGGAATTATTGATTTATTTCTTTCATCGGTGGTAACAGTCTTTCTATTAATCAATTCTTCCCTCAAAGTTCGCATTTCTGACATTAAAGATACTAAAAGTTGACCTGAAATCAAATATAAATTACATTTTTTATTTAACTTCTGATAAGACCTTTGGATCTGTTGAGAGGAAGTCCTATTCCCATCATTTTATCTCTGATCTGTTGTTGGTAATAGTACTCTTGGTCATTATCACATATTTTAAGCAAATATTTGCATTTAATGACCGGAAATAATAAGAGAAAAAGTGGTGTTCTATAAGTGACAACAAAATCCAAGAAATTCCAGAGAGTGACCCCCCCTTGCATTTTGTTTCCCAACTCTCGTATAGTCTTTGATATTCGATACCATTCGGTATTTAGTTGTCGTTCGAAGCAAACCATTATTATTTTCAAACCTATAAATATTTTTTTATAAGTAATTGAAAGTAATTGAATGTTAACCTAGAAATCCAACTTGGTGAAGTGAATTCTGCATCATTTGTTGTAAACCAGAAGAAGAATCGCTTCCTTTTATTGGTTTTGATGGAATGGGTTTTAAAGTGTTTAGAATAACAGTTAGAGTGAAATTGATGTCACATTGTCTTAGTTTTGGCACTTCTTTGAGTCCACTACTGATACGAATACACATCGGATAAATCAAATTCATTAAATATATTTCACTCTTTTCTGGTGAAGAGAAGGCTCCGCTACAAACAGTTTCCAGAGTTTGTGTTTCTCCCAACTGAAGCATTTGCATTGCAATCAAACGAACGGCAACTGATGTAAACCCTATTAAATATAAAAATTAGATTTTAATAAATCAATTAAAATACAAACCGGGAGGCGATGATTGTGAGAGAGCCACTGCCCACGAGGGAAGAGTTGATGCACTCTCTGCCGGTCCGTGAGACTGATCGCCCAAAACTATGTTCTGACAGACAGATATCAATGACTTGAGATGTGGTAAATGAACGATATAAGGATGTTTCACGAAAGTCAAGTAAACGCCTTTAAGAAGTCGTTTGGCGGCCTCCCAATCAGTCGATCGCTTTATAACCGACTTTTTGGCGATTTTTGTAAACGTTTTATCTAATCGTCTCAAAACCATAATAAGCGCCGGACGCATCTGTTCCTGACGCCACTCACTGTTGGGTAAGATTTCATTCATATAACGAACTAAACCTCTACAGGCCATTGTTGGAGGATCATAAGGAGCCATTTTAAGTAAACTGTGGGCTATTTCTGCGAGTCTTAAATGACATTTCACATCAAGTAATTCATAAGTTGAACCCTTTTGATGTAAATCCGGAAGTTTTTTACTCAAATCAGCCAAACGAGCGGTACTTCGACTCAAGAACTCAGCCACAACTTTAAGCAATACATCTCGCGGTCGACGGAATTCTGTTCTCATGAGTTCGCCATCACTTGTGTCTGAATAAGTGGGACGAGACCGAGAAGTGGTATAATAGTTGTCGGGAAGATATCTGTTAGGATTAGCACTTATTGTTCACATTATTATAATTATAAGGAAATGAATTAGAATTTGAAACTAACTTGGAATGACTGTCGTCATCGATTTCAACGGGAGGACTGTACGCGCCTTTAGAAGCATTCTTAATACTAGAACCTCTCAAATCAATAGCGCGTTGCGGACCCGTAAAGTTTCTGTTTTATTTGAAATTCAATTACATTTAAATTAATCAATGAATGCAAACCTCGTGAGGGCTTCCGAATTATAGATAAGTGTTTTCATACAAACAGAGACGTTATGAATCATTTGTAGTTCAGTTCGCGGTCCGCCCGGAGTTTCTTTTTTTGTGGTTAATGTTTGCATATGTTTCAAATGTAGCGGTAAAATAGCTTCTAATACTGTCAACATTTGATGACCTCTTTCAGTGTCTGCAGCATAAGAGACAACTGTCACACAAAGAGAAATGGCATCCAAAACAGTGAGTGTCTCGGCATCCATTTGGTAACAAAAGTCCAGTGCTTTCAAAGGTTTTTCTGCTTCAACTAATTCAAGAATATCTAAGGGATCAACGATATACTTTTCTAAAGACTGTAATAATTGAAAGAATGCTCGAGGCTGTACTTTACTGGCGTCACCAAAATTAGAAGACAAATCCAAATCAAGAATGGGTGCGATCGCACCAAACATTTGTAAAACAAATGGCTTTCGATGTAAAATATAGAATTGTTTGCAAACAAATTCAATTGTTCGACAAAGAAGTCCATTTGTCTGATGATTAGAATAAATGCGACAAATGGTCGGAATTATGAGTAAATATCCATTACTGGCGAAAATGTTTCTGAACTGATGCGCAGAGTTTATATAAGTAGCCATACATAACCTTAACATCGATGCGTTCTCACAGTGAAGAATCAGTGAACCATTTACTACATTTAGAAACAAATGAATGTCTGCAGAATTAGCGAAGAAGTTATTGGTTGCCTCAAACATTCGCGCCACGAGTTTCACCCAAACTATTTTGTGAAGAGTATCCATTCCTAAAACTTCTTCACCGGTTGTACCCGAATAGAGACTGAAATTAGCTTCCAGAGCTTTTCGTGGAAATGATGGCAATTTCATGAGCTCTTCGTGAAGAAAAAGAACTCTTTGAATACCCAAGAATTGTGTCTTAACCAGAGATAAACTCATGAGTGTCTGAAAGACAATTATTTTAAATGAATTTTAAAATAGATTTTATGAATACTTTTCCCAATTCAACGAATTGAAGAGTAAAGGCCTGTTTCTGGAGTTTATCGAATGCTTCGTTTGGATCCATTTGAACCAATGATATTTGTGGATATTGTGAGCGCTTAAAGAAGTAAAAGTCGCGCACAAATGCATTCAAATTATGCATTTGATCTATAAATAAATGATTATAAATAGAGACAAAAGTCTAAATAACTTTGAATTAAATACTTGTCTTTGAATCGACTAAAAAGTATTCGTTGTGTTTGTTTTCGTCGATTCCAAAGAAGTCTAAACTATCGGTTAATATTTGTGAGAACTGTGTGTCCTCATGGATAGGGAATTGAGAGGGAATCACAGAAGCATCGGGTCCGTGAACTATAATCTTTTTAGCACTTGGAACATTTGCTGTTATCAGAAGAGAGGCGTCGCACTGCTCTTTACGAAGGATTTGTTTCAAATCTTTGAGGAAGAGACCATGGACATTTGGCACAACCAACCATAATATTGATAAAACTGTTGCTATCATTTCTTGGCTGTTTTCCATTGGAGCTCTAACATGGTACATTACAAAGCCAACCATATAATTATATAGAGTGAAAGCCGCCTGTGCTGGAAGTCGAGGCATAAATCGGATGAGACGACGCAAAATCTGAAAAATAACGGACTGTTTCTCTCGGGTCAGTCTTTCGAGGAAATGACGTAAAAAAAGAGCCGAATCTTCAACGAGACAGTGCCAGATCACTTTATAGGCCACTTCATAAACAGCACTTCCATCAACACTGACCTGTGGATCATCCAATAGATTTATTATTGTAACCGCAGCTGAACAAAGACTGGAGGGAAAGACAGCCTGTGCTGATTGAATGTGATGTGTGGGTACTCTGTCTGTCTCGTCATCTTCTCCTTCATGTTCTTCGACAGTATGAAAAAGAGCTGGTTCATATGCTGCCTGATAAGTGATGGGAACGGCAGAGATTCTATAAGTTTCACGTTCTTCCCTGAGCTTATCCTCCTCTTCTTGTAAAGCTTTGGCCACTAATTCTATTTGTTGTTTACGACGTGTTTTTGTGGCCGCAACAAATGAGCGCTGGATCTGAGGCTCTTGACTTATTGTCACTTCTTCTACTTTGGTTCTAGTCACAGGCATATAAGGCGGGTCAACCACTGGGATAGACTCGAGTGCTATTCGTGGAGAAGGAAGAGTGAACTCAATGGCCGGCGGCGGTACTTTCAAATAAAGATGGGCTCCATCTTCAAGTCGTGGCCAGAATTGGTATCTATTGGTCCAAATTTTATAGAACTTATTAATAGCAATAGTTCTTTGTAAAGGGTTTTCGTGATTCAGTTCTTTGTCTAATAAATCGCTGACAAGTTTTGGGAATTTGAGTGCACACATTATTAGAGCCACAGAAGAGGCGGCACAAATCTCGGGATCGTCTTCAAGAATCAAATTCCACGACAATTGCATCAATTCTTCAAATTCTGATTGCGGTAAAACCAAAGATCCCTTTACTAACATAGAAATGGAAGCACCGAATGGGTTCTTAACCTGAAGACTAATGTATTTAAGGGTTGGGTTTTCTTCTCGTCTTATAAGTGATTTATTGTTCGCCACTTCTATGAATGTCTTTCTCGGATCGTCTGTTTCAGAAGCTCCGGCCTCGACATCAATATTATGGGCTAAATATGTGGTACTGCTATGAATAGAGTGATGGCCGTGACTTTCTTTATCAATATTATGTCCAACAGATATCTTTCTTCGAATGGGCGAAGAAGGACCCGTCACTATTTTCTTTAATTTTTTCTCTTTCTTTGCGGCGTCGTCTTTGTCTTCAAATAGTTTAAGTGATACCATTTCTGGTTGTGTTAAAGGCATGTCTTCTGTATAAACCTTTTGAATAGCTTTCATAAGTCGAGAACTGGATCTCATTATACGTCGATAACAATTGGTCTGACAGTACTGTTGATGATTGCATTGGAATGTCATAACAGTATTGAGAGTCGACATAATTCTAAGCCACGGAATATTGGATATAATTTCAGTGTCGTCGGCATCGAGACCATCATTAGGAGAGTCTGGAGTTTGTCCGTCATCTGACACAACACCCGGAGATTCGTCGCCTTTTTATATGAATTGAAATAAATTTGAAAATATATATCAAAAATCAAGAAATACCTGAAATTCTTTCGGAAGTGTCTGACCTCTCAGAAACTCCACTTACTTTACGTCTGGATCTTAAAGAGTCAGAACGTCTAAGCATTGAATGTTTTTGATCGTTCTCTTCGTCCTCAACAACAGTTGACGAACGATGTTTTGAAGCATTTTTACGTTCTGACCCTTTCTTCAGTTTAATACTTCTCCTTTTAAAACTACCATGACCACTTCCTCCTGTTGAACGACGCAATAAATGTGGTCTTCCCGGAGGTCCGGCATTTGAAAGTCGTTTCTTTTCTAAAGAACTGGACAACACGTCATCAGTTGCAGAAACACTGCTGTTTGACTCTTCCTCTCCGTCTGCCTCTTGAAGAACAAAACTAATACGTCGTTCCCCTAAATTCTGATGAGAAAAACCATCCAAAGGTCCGGAATTAGTCAAAGCCATAGACCAGCGCCGGTTTGCAGTGACTGTTCGGGGCTCAAAAGTAGAGCCTCGTTCACGAATGGACGAATGGGAGGATCGGGTCGGCAAATACTGATGGGTTTCTCTAAGAAATGCTGTTATTTCATACAAGAGCTGAACCGCTACTAGTTTTAAAGCAAAGGGACATTCAGTTCCTGAAGGATTGACAAAAGCTTCGTCGAGGAAATCCTCGTCTTCGTCATCGTTTTTATGTCTTCTTTTTGTGTCGTCCGTCATATTTGGTAACGACTTTTCGGTATTGATTTCATTCTGAAGTATTTCTTCGAGTCTCGCGCCTAACATTTCTGCCCACTGAAAGAAAGCCCTTCCGGCAGATCTTTGTAACGCATTTGATGCCCGACCTCTTATTGCTGATTGAGAACCGGCTCTCATTGGACCCGACGGTCGAAAAATATTAAAATTATGTCTCATCCAAGTCGGCCAAAGACCTCGATTACAGCGATGAACAAAATAAGCACATTCGATATAAAAGGCAGCCCTGGCCACTACCGGTGCTCTTATGTCTAACATTGCAGCGATTAAAGGAGGGTCAGGTAATGTTCCCGGAGTACACGACTCCAAAAGGAACTGAAAGCGAATCATTCCATCTCTAACTGCGGGCAAAGAAACTAACTTCGATTCGCGGATTAACAACAAATCGGTGTCCGTTGCGTTTCGCTCGAAATCAAAGGAATTGCGACGCGAGAGGTCTGGTGTCTCTTCAAACGATCCATGTTTTGATTTACTTTTACCGAAGACAAATCTAAACTGATCCTCCATTCTTTTACGCATTCCTTTACCAAAGGTTGTGTGATGCGTACCTTTTTGAGGTGCTCCTCCTAACACTGAACTTCCTTTAATAGTCTGTCGACTAAAACTGGCTCTTCTCACCATTTTCTCTGTCGATGGCTCTGAAGATGATAAATAAGCCAAAGTTCCGCCATTATCTAAAAGAATGGCTGATTCGGGATGTAATGAACTCGACTCAGACTTAGATCCGGGAGTTTTAAACCAATTACTGAAAGTAAATGATTTGGAATTTTTGGTGAATTTGCCTTGTTGCTTCTGTAAAATCATGACTGCGTCGTCATCTGTAATGGAGAGTCGGGGTGATGCAGATCTCTGTATCCTTAGAGCAGCTCCACTTTGAATCAAACCGGTGCCGGGAAGCGGCCATTCACTCATCATTTGGTTGTCGTCAATAATACTCTGATTACTGGGCGCGGGTTTAATGCCAGCTGTGCTGCTCTTCTTCTTAAAAAACTTACTTTTATGAGTCGTCTTTTCTGTCTCATCCGAGTATTGTTGAGTTGGAGAGTACTGACCACTTCTGATATCTTCTGCTCGACGTAATACAGAAGATGATTGTTGTAAATCTTTTTTATTCAAAAGCTGTGCGCTATCAATGAGTCCACTTAAAGCTACTTTTCTAAAGGTTCCCCCGTGGCTCTCCCTATAATAGAGTCATATAATTGATTAAATTGAAAAATATTTCGTTCAGACCTGATATAAGTAATAAATTGTCTGATTTCACAATAGAGAGACATATTTTCCTGAAGTTTGATTTCTTTTGTCATTTTTGTCAAACGAGTGATCAGTGGTTTAAATATGAAATTAATAATAACGCCTTCAATGCCTTTAATTAGAAAATATTTAATAATAGTATTAAAGAAATTAATTGGAAATTCATTTTACCTTTTGGTCCCATTTTGGCAAAACCGGCGCCAAAATTATTGGAATAACCGGTGCGGACGGCATTACTTGTGTTTGAGTCAATTGGCTGTTGATTTATTAGTGGAGTATTTGATTGTTTTCTTATGATTGGATTGTTTGGGGAAATGGTATTATTATTATGTGATTCGGCACAGAATCCGAGGAAAGCGTGAAATATATCTACAATTTCCTGAATACTTCTTCTATTAATCATTTCATCGAAAAAATTTCCGAAATGTGTTTCCGATGATTGATATAAGTAAGAAAGGGTTACTATTATGGAATGTTTCAGTTGTTTGGCGTCTTCTTCACGATGTCCTTCACCGCAGCCATGAGGACATCCCAATTGTTTGATTAGTCTCATTAGTGTATCCATAAATAAGTGATGTATTGATAGCTCTTCATTTTCTGTAGAAATTTTACTCTTTGAAGAGCCATCTATAATACCTCCCGGAGTAGAAACAGTGGCCGGACTGACGGGAACAGTGCTATCGATCTCAATGGGAGGAATAAATGTTGGAATAGCGCCCATATTTATCAAACGATTTAATATTTCTTGAATTGATTTACACACTTTCAAAGAACAAACCGATTCTTTGAGTGATATCGAGTGGACGGCCTTTAAAATGACTGTTAGACTCATTTGTCCACATTTTGTCACATAATTAGTAGAAGCGGGCGCTTCGGTTGTAGTTTCGGTATAATAACTTATATTAGTGTCGGTTTGACTTCGAGTTATTCCTAAACTTGGATTTTCGGGTGAAAATAAGTTATAAAAAGACGCCTCTTTTGGTGAATCATTTCCCTCCTGATTGAGGAAGAATTGAATAGAAGTGACGGGAGAGTGTTCTGTGATTGTTATTATAGGAAAGGGAACGCTATATGTTTGTGAGGCTGACTTTTTTGGAGACTTCTTTTCAGGTGCGAGAAATCTATTTGAACTCTTGGCATCTGAAGAACTGCTACCAAAACGATCGAGTATTAGATGGAGGGAAGGCATAGACCGTCCCCTTTGCATCTCTGACTTCTCTAAAGTTTTAATGTCAAACATTTTAGACTTTCCGTCTTCATAGCGACCGATTGCAGACTTTGGACGGGGATGGGGTGGTATCAGTTCTTTTGATCTATAAATGGAATCACTTTTGTCTTTATGCGTTTGATGTCTTAATTTATTAGAAATAAAATCATCTTTGTCATTCATTTTGTCAATATTTTGTTCGGAACACATTTTATCGTCTAAACCTTTGCTTAAATCACTGGTCGAACCCTTTTTTTGGCGTTTGGGTGACTTTACTTTCTCACTGGCAGTCCTGGCAATGGATGGGATGGGAGAACCCATCAAACCGGTCAGACCCGCGAGTCCTCCTATACCTGGAAGTCCAGAAAAAGAAGATCGACGCAAGTCTTGCATTGACGGCGATTTTGAGGGAAAATTGCTTTCGTTGTCTAAAATAAGTTTAGGAATTGTATCGTATTTTTCTTTTTGTTCGTTCATTGTTTGAATCACATCTTTTTTGGGTAACGGAAGTGAAGAACTTCTGTTTCGTGACTTTTCTTTGTTCGAGAGATCGCTATTAATTGACTTCAGTCTAAAATAATAACAAAATTTAAGTAAAATTCAACAAATTTTCAATTAATGACTCATTAATAATGAGTTTCGAGAAAAAATACAGTAAAAGCTCTATAACTCGAACGCTCTATATTTGGAACACATTTTTTAACCTTTTATACAGTTTTCATAAATTCTAAATATCGAACAAAAATGTTATCACTTCACGATATTTCAAATAAAGAGTTTTTCTGTTTTAAATTTTATGAATTAAAACTCAATTTTATGCTTAACTAATGACTCACCGATTAAGTATAAAATTGAGTCCCCAATCTATGCCATCTTCGAGCCATTGCGAAGTGAATAGACATCTGAGAACCGCCACATCTAAAAATGTAGCCATTGATGGGTCGGACAACTGTTTTGCTTCGACATCGAAATGTTTTTTCTCTACAGAACTACTGCTTTTAGTCGGTGTCGCCGATTCTTTTCCTTCAATTTTTTCAATGGAAGCACTGGATGTGGCACCGGTGGGAAACCCTAAATATGGACCTGGAGTTGGAGTTGGCACTGGAGTTGGCGTTGGTGTTGGACTAATTGGTTGTTGCTGGTCAAAGGAACTGGCCATTGAAGGAGTCGGTGTGTTTTCACGACCTCTTTCTCCAGAGGAAACCCCAAGAAAGACATCACCAAATTTGGGAAGCGCTGACTTCTTCTCATGTCTTGTGGCGCGCAATATATTGCGTTTTGGTTTGACCTGAGCTGTAAAACTGGTTATACTATGAAAGAAAGAAACAAATAAGAAAAGGAACGAACAATTGAAATGTGAGTACTCCGGATGTTGGTATGCAAAGAGAGGCGACCATATCTTATATCCATTTTCGAGTCTAAAACTCGTTAAAAAATCTGATCCTTTAAGTCTTGAGATCAAAGGCGCGAATAAATAAATAAAGACTTGAATTGTTGTTATCGGAAGTAAATAATGTTCCGGTTTTCTAATAATTCCTTCTTCACATTCACTGTCAGCGCATTCTTCTGCCGCATCCAAAAGAATCCAATGAAGAGTATAAAGAAGTTTAGTCTCTGCGGCCGAAAGTTTATCAAAAGTACTGTTTTTTCTTCCATAAAGAAGAGCAGCGCAACAGTGCATAACGTGAGGAAGTGCCGCCAAAATGAGATGCCATCTTTCAAATCATCAAATTTGAATCAGTTTTTTTATTCTTGGATATATTTCAATGAATACCTGCTAATACTTTTGATGGCTTCAGTCAAACTTGGTGAAAGACCAAATTGAATATTCTGTACTAGAACCTTTTCGAATGACTTGCAAGCTTCTCTCTGTTCCATTGCCGCCGCGTCCTGTAGTCGACTGATTTTTGGACGTATGAATGGACTGAAGAAGAACTTACGTGAGCTTCAGTTCCTTAACATTGTTATGATTACCTCGTCTGACGCCATAAGAATGTCTGTATTGGTAAAGGTATGGACATGTCATCGGACTCTCCATCACAGGAGTCATCACTCCTGCGTTTCGGCATCTTTTGACTCACGATTTGATCGGTGTTTACATAACTAATATTAAATTCTTGAATGACTTTAATAAGAGTTAATGTTTACATAAACCGAAGCTTCAGAGAGACTGCGTTTTTGGTTGATTTCAAGCGATCGATAATATTCTCTACCCTTTGGCTCAACATTACTATAATATTGACTCAAGAATTCTATAAATATATTTTGTCATAAAATTGAATACATAAAACAAATGACTAATTATTTTCATCAAAAGTTTAATCACCTCTTCTTCTAATTCTTTAAATGATTTTAAATAATAAATGATTTTTATTTCAATTTATGTCGAGTGAAATGCAATTGAAATCTAATTGAAAATACACTCAATTTCTTGTTTGACATAATTAGACACTTAATTATTAATTATTAAATAATAAATACGACAAAAATCTTCTGAAAATATCACAAATAATGACTTTTGGATTAATTTAAGTTTGAATTGAGTGACAAATGAAACAAAAATCAAAAACTTGAGATCAAACACACATTTCGTATATTTTAAAAATCAGTCTATTTTTAAACTAATAATTAATTTTAATTCAAATCTAATCAAAATTAGTGTGAAATTAGACTGAATTTTACTGATTGTTTACACAATAAATCATTTCGAGTATATAATAGGATTTCATGAGTTTTGACTAAATTTTGTAATTAAATTAAAAACCGGTTTTTTGTGGATTCGATTTCAAAAGTGTTTTAATTTTTAAGTTTTAAATGACTTCCGTTTCTTATGAAACTTCTTTTAAATTAATTTTTAAGAAATTGTGAAATGAGTGTTAAAACGAGTGCTCTTCACTTTTGACACCTAAATATCCAAAGCATTGGCGCTGTTTTAATGACCACTTGCTTAGAGAGAGAGAAATCGAGTCCATTAAAGCCGGTAATTGACTTCAATATTCGACAGTTACGGATGTGTTTTCCGATATGACAGCTCACATCTGTTCCACTACCAGAACAGCGGGACTGAAGTGATTGAACATCATTTTTCTCGAGAACTAAATAAGTTATACCAAATCGAATAAAATTTTCATCGATTAGTTTTGGCTGTTTGTCGTAATAAATTGAGTCCAATTCCAGGAATCGGGTGAACCCGGTCTGAGCGGCCAAATTGCAAACATAAACACCGATTGTCGAGGGGTCGTGATAGTTGTCAACTGTTGTTATGTGATGGTTGAGCCAAGAGATGGCTTCTCCTCCCGGATAGTTATGCCATGCGGCTAAAGACATGAATACTGTGGCCGCAACATTGCACCAGACGTGGATCGCCATCATTATGAATGCAAATGTCATACACCTATCATTTAAAACTCAATTAAGACTAATGTCAATGAAAAGAGTAAGACTTGCCATCCATTGGGTGCCGAACACTTATCACTACTATTGAGGAGTTGAGCGGCGGTTATCTTTTCGTATTGTTGATCCAAATCATCTTCAAAAGAGTTGATGTGTTTCCCTCTTCGACGTAAATTTCTGTTATTTGAAGGAATGGCGTCGTATTTGTTCTCGTCTTTAACAACCGTTCCATTAGTATTGTTCTCATCGTTTGGCCAAAAATAATTCCATAATTTGTTTATAAGGAATGACTCATTCTTTTTGGTAACCGTGTCCTCAAACTTTTCAATAACAACAGCTATAGTGTTGGCCGCACAGGCGTTCAACAGAGGAATTATATAAATAATGAAACGCAACTCTTTATGCGGAAGAAAAGAATAACTAATCAGAAATAATAGCGAAATTGGGGCCAAAGTTTTCAACATTTCTTTGCAACAAAAGGGCACAAAAATGATAGTCAGAAGCATTGCTCGCGGAAGGGCTGAATAGAAGTACCATAAAAACGGTTGAGTTCCCCATTCGTGGGACCGGTTCTCATAAATATTGAAAAGAATGGCGTCGCCTAAAAAACGACATAAATTTCAGTATTTTAGCAAAACATATGAAATTGTGAATACCTTCGGGCCAAACAGGTTTTCCCCAAATATAAGAATCGAAAATAACTGTAAATAAAATAGAGAAAAGACCGGAAGGAATTCCCACTTTGAGAAGTCGCCAAATCGAGAGTTCTCTAGAGATGAACACTTCATAAGCCGTAACCCATGCGAAGAGTATCACTGTTTCAATACGGAGGACGAGAACAGTGAAGGCAACCATAAATATGTAGTGATTCCACTTTCTCTCTAACCATTTGGCCAAAGCTATCATCACTGATATCAACGCAAAAGTGTTGGGAAGACATCGCGAAGAATAAAACAAAAAGTGGAACTGAGTTAATGTCAAGACTGATAGCGCCCGACGAGTGGTCGGTCCGTAACGGCTTTGAATGGATCGGCCGAAGACTGAAAATGCGTACATCACTGACAACAAGAGTGCGATTCGACTCATTATTTGGACGTAAAACTTGTCCTCCGATTGAATAAAATGTGAGAACGGCTTCACAAACAGTGATATCACGAAAGGACCCAAAAATGTTCGGTGGACTACACCTGCAATCAATACATACTTCAGAACTATTGACAACAAAGTAAACACTGAGAATAAATACCGGGAAAGTCTTTGTGATCCCATCTCTCCATCGAATTATTCTCAAAAGTCAAGAGTTTTTCAAATAAATCGAATCCATTCTTATTGTTATTATAATTATTTAAATCAATTAAATTAAAGAAAAAATGTTTTAAATTATTGAAATCCGATAAATATATGAAGTCATGAATTGCTTGAATTCCAAACGATTCTTCGACTTTAGTGAACGGAACCATTACTGTCAGAATCGCCGCAACCGATGAAAGAGCCATAAATTGAAGGATAGGTGACAACGGACTGATCGACAGCGACATAACGGCTCCCATTCTTTTCGTCTGTCGTTTGAATTAAACTCTTGAATAACTTCTCAAATGATTTCCGTTTAATTCAAATCAAATTTTCGGTAATTTTTGTTTACATTTCAGACGAAATGACAGACAATATGTAAGTGTTTATAGTTTTGAGACAAAAGTTCAATATTTGCCAAATAATAGTGAATCTCATTATAAAACACTGCTTTCCCTTCACATTATTTGTAACATTATTTTACTTTTAAACCTATTTTTATTAAGAGATTAACCAAAGAATAATGATATTCAGTCAGAAAAGACGTTACAACAAAACATAATATTTTAACCCCTCTTTATAAAAGTTTGTATTTAAAGTGAGAGATGGCAGTAATGACAACATTTAACTAATGTTTTTGTCGGCATTCGATTCAAATTTTGAATGAAAAGTGGTTTTATTTGATCCAAACATCACTTCTTTTCTTAATTCTTATTATAATTAAAAACATTAATTAGTTTTTTAAATAATGGATAAATCAGTAAATTCTTTATATTTATCTTCACTGATGTGTGAGTCGCCATCGATTCGTGACAGCACTTCGAGACACGCAAATCGATTCAAAAGTAAGACAATCATTGATTTTAATTGATTTGACATTAATTTTGTGGATCAGATTCCTTTGAAATGTCTTCAATGCATTTATTGCCAACAAATCTATTCAATCAAACGGTTTATCTCAACCCAAATGTTGGAAATCAATCGATTCTTTTCAATGAGACAATGGTTTCGAATCGGGGCTCTGAATCCATGTCTTTAATCAGTTTTAATGATACAGAAATGAATAATGAAAATGAGAAGACATTCTCGTTAACCACTTCTATTGAATTATATCTTCAATTCTTCGAAACGATGCAAAAGTACGGAACAAATGATGACAACATTTTTGAAATGTTGACTGAATTTGAACTCTTGTGTTGCGATCACTTAACCGTTACTTCAAATTTGATAAAATCAAAAGTTAGGGATAATATTGAAACACAAAATATGAATAAATTAGAAAATCTTTTACGTCTGGAGCGGAACAGTTGGAGAGTTTTTAAATCAATCTTTGAGGACAAGAAATGTTTCTCAGGTCTCGAATCAGAAGAAGATATGATTATCGATGATATGATCACTAAAATGAGTGACAAAAAACTTATTGAAAGAACTTTTGAAAAGAATTCACAATTAAGACAAATGCAAGTCGTCATCGATTGGTTAGAAAAGAATCAAATGGACGACAATGAAGACTCGACTACTGATAAGATTCAGTTCTATTCAGAAGGTATTATACTTTAACCAATCTTTATGGCAATTAATATAATCTTTTAAAATTAGGTCCGTATTCGTGGGAAAATACTCTTCACGTATTAAAGACCAAGATTGAAAACTATGCAAAAGATCGTCAATTATGTGAATATATGGATCCGGACGGACCTATTCGTAGTAAGAAAGGACTACACGATCTGGACGTTGAGGATGAAAGTCGTCTCTATCGATATATCTTTCAATTATTACGTTCGGGACTATTGGATGACGCAAAAGATGCCGCTCAAAGACTCGGTTTTAAATACTAAAATATTTATTGATTTTAATTTTATTACTTTGGAATCGATAGGATATCATTGGTTGGCGGCAGCACTCGAAGGATGGCTTCTTCATAACGATCCCAATTATAATAATGATTTGAGTTCACATAAAGTGTTGGAACCGATTGAAGGCAATCCTAATAGAGATTTATGGAAATATGTTTGTTGGAAGGCCTCCAAAGTGGAGGGCACTCACATCTATGAGAGAGCTATTTTGGCAGCACTCAGTGGTAATATAGGTGTAGTTTTGCCCCTTTGTAGTCGTTGGACAGATAAGTTATGGGCTTATTTCAAGTGAGTCCATATTATTATTGATTTTTCTATTAGTTTTGAGTTTGTATTTGATTTCTTTTGAAAAGGTGTTCTCTTGACGTTCACATTGAATACGAATTGAGACATTCACTGGTTGTTAGGCCTGAGGCTAAGGCTCGCTATAGAGTCGATTTGCCGGACGCCTATTGGGATAACAAACTGACCGCTAATGAAATTTTTAGAGAAATTGAGTCTCACGGAAGCATTTCATCGGTGGCTGAAGAAACCTATCATCAAAACATTCAAAAATTTGTTATTTTAGAAGATATAGAGTCTCTCATTGATTATATTTATGAGTCCTCCAAAAAGATTACTGATATGAGACAAACTAAAAATGAAAACAAATTCAATGAAAGGATACAAGTTATCGAACCGCATCTCTTGAGATTTTTTGCTCATATAGTCCTCTCTTTAAGGTTAGCATTGATTTTATGTCTAAAAATTAAAAGCTTTTCTCAGATCTTTAAAGGAAAATACAAATCGTGAGGAGTTATGCGTTGCAATACTCGAGTCTTATATATCATATCTGATATCTAGAAATCAAATAGAATTAGTGGCGTTCTATACCTCGAAATTACCGAAAGCCAATCAAATTACGACTTTCGCCAAATTACTCGAAGGCATTGAAGACGAAAACGATAGAAAAATGTGTATAGTTTTGGCGAAAAACGCAAAATTAGACATCACTTCCATTACATCAACGGTTGTCGACAACGTTAGAACTAAAAGACCAGAAGAAGAAAGATTTGAATTATCGAATGATTTGTTGAATGTGACGACAGTTGAGGACAAAAAGAAAATCAATTGTTTGGATTGGCTACTATTCAGTGAAGTACAACAATGGAGTGAAGCCATAAAACAGTCCAATTCACTGATGAGAGCCTTTCTTTTGTTGAGAAAAGTGGACGCTATGAAAGATTGTTTCAATAAATTGCCCCCAGAAATAATCGATAGTCTATATAAACAGCACAGACTAAGTACTGGCTTTAGTGAACTTTTTGCTGACGATGACAACGCTGTCCGCGAATACCTGTGCCATAAGGCATATATTCATGCAAACGATGCTTTCACTGATTGGTATATAATTCAATTGATTTGTTATTCAATTATGTTTTTGACATCTTTTTAAATGTTGCGATACTTACGATAATTGTATGTCTTTTAGGCTCTTTTGTTTACATAATTCCAAACCTAAAGAGCCATTGAAGCCGACCTCTAATAGGTTTATGGATACCGTCGCTTACGAACAGTCAAGAGCTCAGTTTGAAAAAGAAATGAATCACTGGAAAGAAATGCTTAAAAGACAGGGAAAATTAGCCGCCGATAAGATTTTGAATGTTCTACTCTTTCCTGAGGGTTGGATGACTGACCAAAGAGATGATGCGACTCAAGATTCAAATAGAACTCATCAAATGGAAGAGTTGAGAAACCAATACATTCCTCAATTGGTATTCATCGCTCATTCAATTCATAAGTCATCCAATAATTTGGTCGAATGCATGAAATTGGCGGACATTGTGGCCGATGAACACAAAGCTATTTATAAAACATTTTCTAAAGAAATGCTCATCGATTTGATGAAGAAATTCAGAGAGACTTCAATCGATATTCTCAACGAATCCTCAGATCCTTTGGGATATCCGACGCTTTGAGCTTTAATTTCCATTACATTAATATTTAACTTCAATTAATTATTTGTTTAATTGAAGCCAACATTTCGTTTATGTTTCAGATTTTCAAACAAATTATTAATATTTTTTATTAAACAAAAATTCAAATAAAATATTTTCTATAAAAGGCTTTTCCTTCTAATTATTATGTTATGTAACATAACATGTCCTCCTGTGTACCCCCTCTGCGCTCAGATGGTAATCCTGGGCTCAACTTAGTGTTCTATAAAAGTAATTTTAACTCTTCTTTAAATTGTAATTAAGATCTCATTTGGATTAAGAAAATCCATAAAAAAATTTGTTTAATTAACTGATTAGGTATATATAATGTATCATGGTACTAATTGGTACTAATTGGTACTAAATGATTTAAACGTTAAAGTTAGTTAACAGAGTTTTACATTTAATTAAAACAAAACAGAAAATTAACGAAATATAGTTTTTCATATTATAAAAAGAGAAATAGAAAATATGTTTATTTAAATAATTAAAATAAATTTGTTTTTGTATTTAAATAAATGTCAAAACAATTAAAACAAATAAAAACATTTGAAAAATAATTAAATTTAATAGAATTACCGTGTCAGCGAGAAAGTCGGTGCACAATATTGTAGGGTAAGGGAACGGCACAAGTTTAGTATATGGCCCGCGCCTTAGGTATGCGTGTCATATATCGTTGGAAAGCTTAAGAGGAGAGGAGT
>JAQFZM010000119.1:0-51990 GCA_034695785.1 Galumna obvia
ATAAAAAGCTAAATAGTGCAAAAATAGACGTTTTTGAAGTTTTTGAAAAAATACCCTACCCTACCACCCCCCCCCCTAGAGCCTCGACCTTTCGCCATCCCTGCTTAAAACTCATTTTCTCTTAAATAATAATTTTTTACTTCAAACAAATTAATCAGAAATGAATCAAAAATGAAACAAAATTTCATAATAAATGAAAAGTTTATATTCATTTTGACTCTAATTTTTAGTTTAAAATTTGTAATTTTTGAATAAAATATTAATTCGATGGAAATCAGTTCAAACAAAACTATTTTATACAAACCGTTGAAGTCCTTTGGGTTAAGAGTCTTGACTCTCTCCCTCTCCAACAGTAATTTATTGTCGGATTTAAATAAATGAATATAAATGACATTATATTGTGAATAATCAATGAAAATAACATTACCAAGCTTCTTTATAGTAACTAGAATATAGTTACTAGATTATTTTATCTATTTTACTTAATTGACTTAATGAATTATATATATTAAAAAATGATGCAAGATATAATTACAAAATTGACAATATTTTATTCACATAATAATTGGTTCTAAATTGAAATAAATTTTTCACTGAAAAGAAACAAAATATTAATGTTATGTAATGTAAGTTATTTTGGGTGAACTCAAGTATAAAACATGTTTCGATGAATAGTTTTGTTGATAAAATGAATTTTCATTTCAATGTTGATATTCGTTAAAATGTGAGTAAAGTCAATGTCTGCGGACATTGAAATCCAATTAAAACTTTTAGTTTAAATTGAGTTTTAAATCAATATATAAATAAAGGAAATCCATTGCCTTCTCTATAATGAAAATGTTTGAAACTTTTGATGAAAATTTAGAATTGAGTTCTAAAAACAAATTCATTGAATTGAATTCAATTTAATTATTTCGCAGAAATTTTGAAATTCAAGTGCTATTAAGTATATCCAAGGGGGTCGTCATCTTGATCAATCTGGTTTAAAAGCATTGAAATAGTTCAATGTAATTACCAACATCAATTAAATAAAAATATGCCATTCCCAAATGTCAAGTAATTAGAGTAGCTAGTGTTACTAATGTTGCTTGCTAATGTTTCTCATATAAAATATTTTAAAAACTAATTTAATCTCTTCTTAGAGTATAAAACTATTGAGAAAAATAGTTTTCATTCAAAAACAATTTATTTCTGAATGAAAGCATTCTTTTGCTTTGAATCCAGTTTTTAGACATAATTATTGTCTTTCTTTAAGAAAAGATATTTTTCTGAAAACAATTTGATTAGAAGTCAATAATAGGACTGTTTTTAAAACGAATAAATGAATGAATGGATGTCTGAATGGATTGAAAACTCGGTTTACAGACATTAAAGCGTTGATTATTGTTATTACGAGAGCTTAACGTCAAATCCCTTTAATTTCGCTGAACTAAACATATTTTATTTTAACGACTAATTGAAAATTTATGTTCAAAAATGTGTTCATATCTCTTGTCACTGAAGAGCACATCTCTATTTGTGAATTCCATGTTTTTATGATCAATAGTTTATTATATTTTGTCGACTCATAAAAGTTAATAAAATTTTTCGCTTTACTTTTACAGACATTGAAATGTGCATGCTTCAATTATAATGTTTATTCTTGTACCTTAATGTTCAAGATCAATTTGCAATACATTGAATATTGGCCTAAAACTCACAAAAATAATGTTTGGTATAATTGATGGGAAAATTAGCAAATATTTATTAAACAAAAGCAAAACTCATCCATTAATTATCATGGATTGAGCCATTAATCAGTAAAATTCGTCCAATAGTTTTGTTTACTCGATCTTCACTTCACTCGCCTTTTATTAATTTTCTATAAATAGAATCTGACCTAAACTCTAGAGCACAGGACTCGCATTCAATGGACAGCTATAGACTAAGTTTAGTATAGAATAGTATCGCTTTGATGTCAATTATCTTTAATAGAAGTTTTGTCTGTTTTTAGTCTTCATTTGTATATTAGTGTTGACCCAACAAAAGGTTAAATCGATGTACATATGAATATCGTAGAGTTTATATAATGGACAGGTATTATAACTTGAGCTGAACGCAACTAATCTGACAACAACTGAATACAAGTGAAACATATCATTGCAATAATAGTGGAAAAGTTGTGAAAAATGATAGGTTTTGTCGATTCAGATGAACTTCTCTTATGATATATGGGGTCAGACAGACATTTGTTGGGCAGACATTTATTGGGTGGAGTACTACAACTAATAAAATGATTAGCACTGCTAGTTCTCAGCTATAACTGAACTATCATAGACCAGAATAATAGGGTTATCCATGTGTGGCCTAAACTCTAGAAGAATACTCGCTTTTCCTCGAATCCTATGTATCGAATCATGAAATTTACAAAAAAGTCAAGAACTGAATCGTACGAAACATTTACTTCATTAATGTATTCATCAAAAAATATTCAAACTTTTCATATTTGTTGTGAGGATTTTCCTAAACATTTCTCATTTTCATACAAACCTTATGTTCGGTTAGAAGTGGATATGTTTTGCTATTATATGGCAAACAATCAGAAAGAGTTAATATTTTTTCTTTATTTTCGACTCGATTTCAATATTGAAACTCATCTCAAATGGGGTTCGAATTAAAGAAAAAACAAATTAATAAAATCCATTCTTTGAGATCAGTGTTTGTGTTGAAGACATCACTTTTATTCTCGATTCCAATAGTGTATAGTTTTGTCTTCTGTTTGACATTAGCTGAGGCTAAACAACAGACTGACAAAAATGCAAAGAAAGTAGTGATCGTCGGAGAGATGAATGATATGTTTGCAAATGAAACGTTCCGTTCGTCGGGAACCGACTTATATACCCCGAGCGAAGACTATGAAAACTATGAAGTAATGGAAGACCCGAATCACAACCGCTTTCGACGCTATAAACCCATAAACCCAAAAGAGATCCGTCCTCTACGACCCAATCCTTCGACTGGTAATAATGTGCGACGTAAGAATGGTCCGGGTGCTATGTTTATACCTGTTGCCGCCTATTCCATAACCAAGACTAAGAACAAACCGTTAAGAACTTCAACAAACGGCTACCGTAAAAGACAGGGCGGTCCCAGTAAGTCATTAATCGCTTACTATCTTCTCATACAATAACTCGAGACTAATAGTCAGCGGAAAAACTCTCGAGAATTGATGTTTAGATTCAGTCAATACTTTTGCAGTAAATCTTTATATCGTGTAATACTCTTATGCACAAGAAATCCATACCAGAGCTCAAACTCTAAACATTTTTCTATTCTCATATAATTTATGGCATATAATAAATGATAATTTTTCACAGTTAGAAGAAATCCCGATTTGGGAGACAAACAAACAGAGAGTGCTGTCTATGGGTATATGCAAAGACCAGAAATAATCGAATTTCGTGGACAGTATTTCTATGGTCCGCGACCAGGAGAACCATATGACGGCCCCCTCACTCCAGCCGGTTCATCCATTGATGGGGTCAGACATCCACCATATCATGGCCACCATCAGCCACCAGTTGATCAACACTACAACGATCCGCACACTTCTGCCTCCAACCCTTACTCTTCTTCTTATAATATGTACGGCAATAAATTTAAGGGCACAGGTATGTAATGCAAACCATTCATATTGAGATATTTTTATAAATATCCATAAGTTATGGTATTATTTATAGTTTTGTTTTTATTGGATTAGTTTAAAGTGAGAGCTCTTTCTTTTGTTTTAGTGATTGATATTCTGTCTGTTTTGTTCAATAGGGGGTTTGGGACCGGGAGGTCTTTTGTTGGCAACTCTGCCATTAATATTGGCACCGATGCTCTCCTATTTGTTTACACCAATGATTATACCGATCACAGCGACAGTGGCGGCCGGAAAACGCAGAAAGAGAAATGCTATGCCTTCGGAAGACTTGCTTCAGGTGATGATGAGTGACACTAATATGAATTCGTTGGACCAAAAACTACTAAATGACGGTTCATTTGCCACTAAATCTACTTCAAAGTCGTCTTCACCAAAGAGTCCGCACACAAACGAATGGCTCGATTCCGATCGATTAAATGATCCTAAATATAAAGACGCACAGGTATGTCTATCTGTACCTCCATTCACATACCTATTGCCATATATCGCTCAAACAAATATTTAATGCACTATATCTCTGCTCATACACTCACCGCAGAGACATAACTTATTTGACAATACTGTGGAGAGAGAGAGAGAGTGAGAGAGAGAGAGAGCGAGAGAGAGAGAGAGAGAGAGAGAGAGAGAGAGAGTTTTGAAAAGCAATATTTACTTTGAATTTTATGGAAAATATTCATCGAAATATAATTCGTTGAATATATGGATAATATATGGAATTTATGCCTAAAAGGGATGCAAAGAATTTATTTATAATACATTCGGAGACTAAACTCAAATATAATTTATATTATTTATGCAATAAATTTTGATTTTATTCTTTACTGAATTCTTGACTCTCAATTTGATCCTCAATTTTGACAAACTTTACATTTTGGCACAAATTCAGTGCATTTAATAATGATTAGATGAGAGGGAAATGTCTGATTTGTCTGTTCATTAGGTTGTAGTGGAATATCTCCGTAAAGTACACTTTGACGAGAGGGCCACCACCAGAGCCATCGCTAATTATCTACAGTGCGATGGAATGCTCGCCGATGAGGACCATTGCATCGAACGGCTCTCCTGTGAATTCAGTGATCCACACAATTATGAGGCACCAGAATTGGATCGCGCCGTCACTTCCATGTATGCAAACCATTGAAACATTTGACATAAAAATCAGTTTTTCATTTCAAATGAAATGAGAACTCAAAATGAAAATTCGAATCTATTTTGAGGCACTTATTTGTCATTGAATTGAAAAATATAACAACTCTTTAGTGACAACTGTTCTACAAATTCTCTCTTTATTTTATTTGATTATTTCATTACATTTCTCTTTATTTTACAGAATTTTAGGACATATTTTGGCGAACGAATACATAACCGACAGTTTTAAGATTAAACTGAAATTGGCTGCAATTTATGGTAAGGAAAACCCGGGAAAGTGTGAACACAAATTTGATTGTATTAAAGTTGAAAACAATCACAACATTCAGTGAAATATTAACAATAAATTCAAAGCTTTTATTTCACTTTTTTGGCGAATGTTTGACATATTTTACATCATTTATAAAAAAAATTAATTTATTTATTATTTATTTTTATTTATATATTTATAACTTTTAATATATTTATATTAAATTAATATATAAAGTCATTAATGTCATGGATTTGTATAACAGTTTTTGGAGACTATTTTTTTTATAAACACTTTTACATTAAATTAAGTATTTGTTTGAAAATAAAACATTAAAACATTATTATTTCGGTTTAACTCAACTTTTATATTATTATATTCAAAATATTTATTGAATAGAGTCAGCAAATATATAGATTGCAGGATAAGAAATGGTTATAATTTTAATCTGAAACACTCAGGGTGATTTTGTAATAAAAATGAGAAAATCTTCATAAGATAACCTATCGATCAAAGTTTTTAACACTAAATGAGAAACTATTAGAATATTATGAAAATACTGTATTTATTTTTTGAAAGATTATATAACCGATTGCTTTGATATTTGGGTCAAAAAACTTTCAATTAGGTATTTCTTGATTGTGTGAACACTCACTTAAACAATTAATTAATGGACAAAAGAGCAGGTGCACCACCTGTTTGACAAGTTTAGACCTGTGCCGTAATATTTACAATACTTATAATATGGAAAAATATGGAATCGAAATTACAATCGTGCAGTTATTTCATACAAAATAGTCGTGCAATTCACACAACTCTCTCTCTCTCCCTCTCTCTCTCTCTCCCTCCCTCCCTTTCTCTCCCCTAATATAAGGCATAACGAGATATTAGTTATTGTTGAGAACATCGCATACATTAGAATATAAACTAAAGACTAGAATCGAAATAAAAATTTCATTTCAGTCAAAGAATAACATAAAAGTTTAGTCTTGAGAGGCCTTCCAGTTGTTTGAGTCTCTCTCTTGTGGTGTCTCCTTCTTTGCAGATCTCTGTTTGGGAGCTTTGGTTAGAATTAAGAGAGTGTTATGTTTTGTTCACAAACAGTGGAGAGCGAGAGATGAGGAGAGATCTGATTACAACCCAAGAGATGACGTCCTTCTAAGAAAAAGAGCGAATTGTTTATTCCAACTAAAAGTTAATATACAGTTATAGTGATTATAATAAACTTTATACTGTATTTGTTGGCTATGAGTCTGGCAGTCATTCCAACTCTGGTTTGACTCTCACTTATGCCATGTGTTTGAATGCATATTCGTTGAGTGTATTTCGCATATGTGTTCGTCCTATTTGTTTGTCTTATGGTACGTCCCGTACTAGTGTTGTGCCGATTCTAGTGTTGAGTCTCCCTCTCCAAGTGGTGGCAGAGTTCCGATATGAGCGCAAATGCAAAACGCAATGCATCCCATTTTTGGCAATGAATAGGTTCGGATCCCAAATGAACTCAATATTGAAGGAACTAAACGATTAGGACTACTCTTCTCTCGTCTGTGATTCCTGACTACTACCAGATCTTAAAAACGCGAATTTCAAATGATCTCAATATAACAGACACTCAATATTTGCCGCTTTATATATGTTTTACAACTTTGATAGCAATTTATTGGATACTAATTATAATAATAATTATAATAAAAATAATAAATTTGTTTTCGAAGAAAACGTTTTCTATCCGTCGCTGAAATGACTTTTAATCAAATGAAAGACAATAGGATTTTAACGGAAAATAAAAGTATTCCGTTATTAAAACATATTTGTGGAGTGAAATGTCTAAACTTTTTATTAATAAATAGTGTAATCATTTATTTAATATTTAGTGCTTTGTTTTTGAATTTGTGCTCCGGTTTTAACTTAGACACCGTTACATCACTCGTACAACGCGGCCCTTCCGGCACTCATTTCGGTTTCTCTGTATCAGAACATAAGGATAGAGGAAAGAGTTGGTTAGTATTAATAGTATAATCAACACATGCTTTGCTGTCTGTGCTCTCAAATCTTTGCTTAACACAAATCATAAAACACATTCTTTTTGTTCATTACTTTTCAAAACTAAAGAATTGAAGGAATGCTGAGAACAGCGTTTTTTCGTTTTGTTGGACACAATCTGTTCCAAAACAATAATGTATTCACTATTATATAAATGTGATAAAGAGTAACTAGCACAATTTAATTGATCTGATTTAATAGATTTGCAAAATGTTATACAATTCCGCTGAGAAAATGTAAAATTCCGCAAATGAGTCACTAATCAACAGAAATACAAATAAACAACAATTCCATTGACACTGACTGACGACAAACAAATGTTTTACGTATTTCTTAAATTTAAAGATAACTATTTCTAAACCCATTTCTTGAAGTGATTCAACATTTGAGTTAAAAGTAAAATAAAAGCATTTATTTGTCACTTCTTTGAAAAAAATTCTGGAATTTTCTTTCAAACAAATAAAAAAATAAATTCAAAAAAATATAAGAAAAGAATTTCTAAAATAACTCTAATTATATTCAATTGAAAAGTTTATTCAATGAATAAAACATTCAATAATTCATGTTTTCTATAAAATGATAGTTTGTTTGAACGAAGACTATTATCTGATGCCTTTCAGAAGAAAGTCTTCAATAGAGAATAACTCGATTTTAGAAAAGTCTAAATTATTTTTGAAAACACTTTAAATTAGATTAAATTTGAGAGATATGTTTGATATGTTTGATAGATAAGTGTCCGCCAATTAATTGACAAATAAGTTAAGGAGAAATTGTTTGACTTATAAATAGCTCTAATAGTAATCAATAATAATTAGAGTCAAATAAAAGAGAAAATATTTTATTGTTTTGTCAAATATTAATGTTTTTCTCTTATTATTAATTAATATTTAAAATTTAATTTTTTGATCAGATGTTTAAAATATATTTATCCTAGCTAATTTATCTTAATTTAAATGACCTCTAAATTATCTCTACAAACATTGATTTTGAGAGCCTTTCGTTTTGTCAATTATTTACTGTTATTTTAAGCGATAAAATTTTTAGTGAATTTTATCTCTGAAAACAGTGGACATAAAGTGATAGTAAATTTTAAAGAGTAAATTCAATTGATTCGGATCAATGTTCAAGGAGTTCAACATTTTTCTCATTTAAAAAATCTATTTTCACATAAGTCTGAGAATAATTTTCAATTTTATGACATTTTATTTCGAAATTTCGTTAAAAAATTTATAAAAACTACTTTTGTTTTGAAAATATTTCTGATATTTTATCCGATTTTCTGAAAGAAACTAAAAATTATTACATTTTGGGACTATTTTTATCAGAAAAGAGATAACTGAAAGAATGGGCACTAAAAATATTTTTAGAGTCTTTCGCTCTGGTATTCGCTCTGGTCTTCTGTCTCCTGACATCCTTTCCAACAAAGTAGTGATGCGACACAGGATGTGCTCTCACTTGTGAAAGAGACCATAATCACTGACCATAACAACCACCCTTTGAGATGAGATGAGAGAAAGAGAGAGAGAGAGAGAGAGAGAGAGAGAGAGAGAGAGAGAGAGGAGAGAGAGAGAGAGAGAGACTAATAGGAAATGTGCTAACAATTAGTGTTAAGACTTTCGTCGGGGCCTCAACTACTCAAAGAAGAGCTAAGATTAGGTCTTATCGTTGGGAAAGACATAAATTTCAAAGATTTCATTAAAATTTTATCTGAAAATTAATTTTCGAACTTTAATTGCATTTTAAGGGAAATTAACAAAAAATTGGTTTCATTTAAAATGAATATCTCTTAGAAGACCGACCGGTACTTATCCTTGAAATTTGATTTAGTAATACTTAAATTCCAAAATGTATGGCCTCACATATGGGTATAAATTTTCATATAACCTCTGCTCTTGAATCTTAGAAAAACTGTATTAATGAAATGTTTACTTATTATTATTATTATTACAAAATGTATACTAAATTATTACTGTTTATAATAAAGTTTATGTAAAATTTGGTCAAAATATGGCAAATAATTTTTCAAAATAATATTTCAAAATTTATCTAGAGCACTCTAAATCTACTTTTATCGGAGAGAATTTTGAGTGAAAATTTGGTCGATTTTACTATAAGTATCTAAAAATATCCACAAATGAATGATTTTTGTCGAGAAAATCAAAAATTCAATTTTTAGTGAAATTTGGATAAAAAATAATTCTTAAAAATAACAAAATTTAATATTAAAATTATAAACAAATTGTTAACCGAAGCAAATGCATAAAATCCAGACAACATTTTTAATGATATCAAATATTTAAACATTGAATTTATATTAAAATTCTTAAAAAAATTGTAAATAACTTTATCTTCAGTTCAATGCGTTTACAAAAAGTTGAAGAATAGTATCGTTTGATTTTAGGAGAAATACATTACGGCTATACTTCTCTAATAACCCAATCATTAAATTATCGATAAATTATCAAATTTCATAGATAACCTTCAAATATATTACTAAATATTCAATTTTTCCATACTTAGAAGTTTTACCTTGATTATATATTAAATCTCTATTATCATGCAATTAACAAATAAACATATATTTTAAATAAATATATAATTCGTTAACTTTTCTATTATTTAAATATTATGTATTTATCAAAAATGTTTAATAATTCAACACTGGATTTTGCCAATTATATAAACATGATAATTTTGAAGAGATCAATCAACTTTTAACGAAAGCAAAAATAAGTAAAAGTCGTTTTTTCATTTGAGATAAATTATGTTTATTTGGAATATCAGTAATTTTGCAAAAAATTACATTTAATTTGAATTAATTAAATGTAAATTTATTTAATGGTCTTAAATTAAGACTCTTAATGTTTATCAAGATTAGAGATATACTGGTTTATATAAAGTTCAAGAGTGAATTCATATGTTTGCTAACTCACACTAATATAATTCTAATGAAAATAATCTTTTATTTAGTTATTCATAAAATAAATAAAAATTTCATTACATTCTCACAAATATTTTCGATATTTTAAGATATTTTTCTTAAAGAAATCCTTTAAGACTTTATATTTTTATTCTGAAATGAAATTAAAAAAAATTTCTGAATTTTATTCGATCGATGTTTACTCAAATTGAATAAATATAGTCTTCGTTTGGCGTTTGTTTGTATTCATTCATTTTAGTGATCGATAGGACTAGTATTTGATTTCAGAATATATCACAAAAAACTGGTCATTAACTTATGTTTCTTCATTGGAGTGCTATTCGTGTTCAGTGAAGAACACGACTCTTTACTCCTAATCTATAACCCAATCGAAAGAGTAATTGTATGCAAACGAAAATTCAATACAAATGAGTCTTTAATATTTGGATGAAATGTAATTTCAATGCAAATCGAGTGCAGAGAAAAACTAAATGAAACAAAATTCGAGTTTTAATTCCGTTTATTGAGTCATAAGTCTCTGAAATGGGTGTTAAATAAAAGCCGGACGAGTCCTATGACCTGAATGTCAGTAAATTTCTTTAAACTTAAAATTAGTTGCCGTTTAGTAAACGTTAAAATTGAGAAAAACTAAACTGAAATCAATTACAAAGTTTTTTATTGCCTTTACAATTACAGGCTATTAGTCGGCGCTCCTTTAGCTCATACCGATCAACCAGATGTCGAAAGAGGAGGTGCTGTCTATAGATGTAATGTCGACAGTGCGGACGCCTGTCAACAGATTGCCTTCGATAGATCAGGTAATTTATTCCATCCCTAAATATATAGATTTTTATTGATTTTCAAAAAAAAATTATTTCATAACAAAATAGAAATGTTTCTGTATTTGGATTTTATTGTATGAATATATAGGATCAGGACAAATTTTAATTAGAGGAGAAAATAAAAGGACGGATGAAAAGTCTCATCAATGGTTCGGTGCAACAGTCCATAGCGCCGGAGAGAACGGAATGATTGTGGTATTCAATAATTCACTAAAAAAGTATTCAAATTTAAATTACTATTAATTATACGTCTTTATAATTGGAAAGGCATGTGCGCCCCGTTATGTATATTATTCAACCAGCCTTAAAAGGCGGGACCCGGTCGGCACCTGTTGGATATCAAGGGGATCCTTTACTGGCTTTTTCGAGTACTCTCCGTGTCGTACGCGTGAGTCTTATCAACAATACTTATATTGAATTAATTTTTTTAGTTCTTCACTCAAGTGAACAGTCATTTCCTTCGCTTCTCTTTTATAATATTAACTCCACTTATCATTACATTTGATCAATAATTAATGCACTTTTTGACTCTTGACTCTCTCCTCTCCCTTTCTTTCTCTCTTTCCTTTAATAACATTCAATACTCTCTAATGATATTTCTTTTCTTTTCCTTTGAATATGTTTTTAGACATCAGAAAAGCTTTTTTTTGCTAATTATGGTAAGGATTAGTTCCAAATTTAAAAGATAGTAATCTAACAATTTTTTTGAAACTAAATTCTTTGGATTTTATATAATTTCTTTATGTATTAAATTATTACTAATAATTCTTTATTTACATTAATTTTTTGTGTTGACTCGATATTCAATTTATGCAAAGAAGCAAAAAAAGTAATGAATTATTCATTTGGAGGCAGATTTGTCTTTAAGATAAACCCCAATTCAATTATGTATTGATATTTCAGATAAAATAATAAGATCTGTATTTAGTCTAATGTTATTACTAATGATTAGTGAAGTTATTGACAGATGAGTTCCTAATATGGGCTCTTAATATGTTTTCATCAATACTTCAATACTTTTTAAAGCGATTAAAACTATATTTTTTTAAATCCATTTATAAATTTAGGACTTTTTCACTGAAAAATTGTTTAATAATTTAGTAAAACATAACTTCATATAATCTGAGATCTTTTCTAATGAAAATTATATTTTTACAGCCGCCTGGGGTTATCATAGACAGGGCTCGTGTCAGGCTGGCTTCAGTGCCAGTGTCTCAAAGGTGAGATCAAATGTTGATGACATAGTTTTAAATATTTCATTAGAATTAACTTTTCATTGAGAAAATCAAAAATAAAACTAAAACTAATTATATGAATACATTTATTATCCAAACAAAATATATGTTCAATATAAAAATATTAGTGAAATACTTTACTAACAATTTACACATATTTTAGGCTTAAACATAAATTTATAAAAGTGATCTAGTATAGCAAGTTTTTCACTTTCATTATTCTGATTTTTGATAAAATATGTGAATATATAAATAACTAACCTTTTAGTGTTAATCTTTAGTTTTAACAAAACATTAATTAATACACAACTGGTAATGAGCATGGTTAATTAGTATAAATCGATGTAAATATTGTTAGAAACGAGTTATTCTTTAAATACTGTTTCAAAATCGATATCCTCTAAAATCTTATATATGAAGTGATGACCAAATTATTTCTAAAAAACGTCTCAATTCAAATAAGGCTATTTTAGAACTGAAAAATTGCAAAAAAAATCAAAGTTTGGTCACATTTTGATTAAAAGACAAAACCCATGTTTTTTTGGATGAGCACACATTTATTCATTGACTCTATTCGTGAAAATCACTGAATCGTTACATTAATTTTAAAGGACGGAAAGCATTTATATATTGGAGCGCCGGGCAGTTGGTATTGGCAAGGACAGGCTTTCTCACAAGACTTGCAGGAAACACAAACCCTTTACAGTACGAGAGAGTCTCCAGCAACTGATGATGATAGCTTTCTCGGTGAGCTAACACTTGCCTAGATCAACTTTTGTCATAAACAACATGCACATGATTATAATTAATCATGCTTATTTTCTAAGAAATTGCAATTTGAATATAGAATGAGGTTTCAGTTGAGTGAACTATAGATTCTATTAATTAACTTATTAATAGTAGACACAATTCATCAATTGATCATGTTAGTTTTGCAATTAAGAAAAATTGTTGACTAATTTGCAATTTAATAGGAATTCGCTTTTATTTACTCTGAATTTAATAGAAACTAATTTTTGTTTATTATTATTATTTCTTTTTATTTGGAGAGTTTTAGAGATTTAAGTGTAACTCATAAAGAGATACATTGTTTTAAAAGCTATTGTTTTGTTGAACAAAGCATTACATGGAATCAGTTTTGATGTGCATTAGTTTCGGCTAACATTTGTTTGAAGACTATTTAATAATTTATGACTAACCGTTAGGTTATTCGACAACTATTGGAGAGTTCAGTGGTGACAACGATTTTGATGTGGCCATAGGAATGCCTAAAGGAAGTAATTTGACGGGAAAGGTATGCCTTCAAGAGAGTGCTTACAACTCATAAATCATATTTTAATTTTAGATTAAATATATATTTTGCTCTAAAGAGTGGAATAAAAGACTAGAATTCGTGAACAATAGGCTCAGGGATTAGTTTTAAAGGAATCTTTTATTTGAAAGTCATTACTGAAATCATTGGAGAATTTAATTATTCATTCGAAAAGATAGAAAAACATGTGCTGTGCCGACACTTTTCGGAGCTAACTTTTATGAAATATTTAATGAATATTCAGTAGACCAGAAGTTAAGCCATCCATTAGCCCAGAATAGGAATAAAATATTTGCCAGAATTCTGTACTGTTCTCTACTGACACCAGTTCTGCATTAATTCAATATTTATTATAACTTAAAGGAAAACTTTTGAATTAAACCGAATATTCTATATATGTTTTGAGAATATTCTGTTCACTCGTTGTGACAAAAATTCAGTAATTATTTGAATAAATTTTTAAAATTGAGTTGAGTTTAACGGAATGATTGAAAAGCAATTTTATGTTTGACTCTCAGTTTAGACTTTGAATTGACTTTCGATGAAAGAGTAAAACGGATTGAAATCTATTTACAATATTTGCACAGATGTTAGACCCGACGATCCCTTTTTGATTAATTGTTTCACTCTTTTAAATATCATTTCTTTCATTTGCAAGAAATCAGTGAACCTTAAAATCACATCCAATATAGGGTTAAATACGAATAAATAGGAAGTATTTTTTGAGCACAAAATCACTTTTCACTCATTATTATTCAATAGAATAAGCAAGGCAATTTAACAGAAATTAAAATGAAAGCACAGTTTTAGCAAAGTATAACATTTTCACAAATTTAAGGCTATTTATTTGTAAATTTTTGTAATCAATCATAAATGGTAAATGAGCATGTAGACAATTTGAAAGTATTTGGTGATTATAAACCAAGATTATTATTTTGTTAGTTTGTTATGTGTTGTCTTTGATGTTAAATTCAATTAATTTTAACCCTTAATTACTTTTGATATGTTGTGTTCAATGATAAAAGAAGACATCCTTTTACTCGAGTTTTGATAATAAAAATTTACATCAAATTAATTGAAACTCCATTTACGACAAGTAAATGATTTTGTCCTCAAATGCTGAGCGAAACTAATTTTTCTTATGCTCTCAATCTTTCGCTCTTAAAGTTCTAAATATTTTTATTTCACGACTTCTTTCGGAAAATAATCTAAAAATAGAGAAAACACTCATTCGTTGATATCTTCCCTAAAATGTTTGTTATGTAATAATTTTATGAGAAAACGTTTCACTTTTTCAGAGTTAGGGTTAAGTTTTATTAATAAATACATAGAATTAGGAAACCGATGCTTAAGAGTGTGGAGTAAAGTAGAGTAGAGTATATGAATTATAGAAAAAAAGAAGAGAAATGTCATTAATCTTAGAGTTTAACGCAAATTATTTATTGTTTTGACGGATAGGTTGTGCTCTACAATTCTACCCTTAATCATATCTCGAACATCACCGGCGACCAAATGGGAGCTTATTTTGGTTATAGTCTAACTACGGCTGATGTCAACGGCGACGGGTGAGTGAGCTCTGGTCACAACTCCTAACACTTCATTAATGACATACAGATAAATGAGTTTTGAGTGAACACACACAGAATATATGATAAGAGAGGAGAACTTGTGAACACATAATATAATTCCTGTGCTCTAATGATCTTCAATACTATTAGATTGGATGACGTCGTGATCGGCGCTCCTCTTTATTCGCCGCCAAATGTTAAGGACCAGAGCTATGAAAAGGGAAGAATTTATATCGCATACCAAACAAGAGAGGTATGGCTTATATATCATATTATTCGATAGATCTATAAGTCTTGTGTTTAATCCATGAAACGCATCAAAACTTATAAATATCTTATTATTAGACAAAGTATTGAACACTTTTTTAGTGGAAAAATGGGTTTCAATGAAACAATTGAATTGTGAATCGCATCCAAATTTGAACCCTTAATCGCAAAACACAATTTCCTTCACTTATTTTTTTTATTAAATTTTTCGCTCAAATTCTTATCTTTTTGTTTGAAAGCATCGATTCGTAATCAAAGAAGAGGACCACATCGATGGCCTTAAATCAAAAGCCAGGTTTGGTATGTCTTTGGCTGCTTTGGGTGATATAAATAAAGACGGCTACGAAGATATTGCTGTCGGCGCTCCATATGATGGAGAGAAAGGAACGGGTGCTGTCTATGTATTCTTAGGCTCAAGAAAAGGTTTACAACCAAAGCATTCACAAGTGATTTATGCAGAATCTATCAATGATCCTGGTCTAAGAACATTTGGGTTCTCCCTTTCGGGAGGATTGGATATGGATAACAATCAATATCCAGATTTATTAGTCGGCGCCTATGCTTCAGACAGAGCTATATTTTTAAAGGCCAGACCTGTAGTTAATGTAACCGCAAGTCTGAGTTTAGCCAAAGACAGTATTAGTTTAGATGACAAAGACTGTAGTCTTGTGGACGGCACTCGTGTTCCCTGTCTTAGCATCAAATTGTGTCTTAAATATGATGGCATTGGAGTTGAAAATACATTAGGTTTGTGGGAACGGGTCTAGAATACCAGGAGTACCACTTTTTTAACAATGAAAACATTAATCATTTAACCAATGATTTAGACATTAATTAATTGTTGAAAATATAAACCTAAACTAAATCTAAATTAAGTTCAATTGTTGCATGCTCCTTGAGTATTGTTGAGTAAAAGTGGTACCTGCTATTCTAGACTTTACCGGTTTGTGTTTATCTCTCATTTGTCTCTCATTTCGATTCTTATTTACTTAAATTCTTTGCAAAAATATAACTAAAATCGACAAAAAGAAGACTAAAATTTAATGAAATATAATTCTAACCCCAAAAGAATTGAATAATATTTTAGAGGAAAACATTGAAATTTATTTACTTAACACAAACAAAGTTTATAACAAAAATATTCGTTCAAAAACTTTTGGTTTAAGTCAGAACTCAGTATTAGTTTTGTGTCAGTCATTAGACAACAAATGTTTTTATCGATAAAAGCATTTCATTAGTTTCCAAAAAATCGAGACTTAAGTCAATATTTATTTTTGTCATTAAATTTCATTTTCTTATCCAATAATTCTTAAATTCTCCACTTATTTGGAGACAAATAATTGTTTGGATAACAAGTATTGCAAATGACATCAATTTATGGTTTCATTAATCGAATGCTTTTTTTCTTTAGATTTCTTATATGAGACCAAATTGGACGCCGCCTCCCGTCGGGCGCCCAGAATATTCTTTCTTCACAAAGAAAGAGAAAATGAAGAGAAAATTCGCGTTCAGCTCAATAAAGGGTCGAACTACTGCACAAGTAGACAGGCATATCTTACTGTGAGTCCAATTACATTACTTTCTTCTTTTACTCTTTTGTGTGTGGGGGTCACCAACGCCTTTAATAAAGTTGCTGACTCAAATTCACGGTCCATTTAACCTGAACTTTAAAGAACTCCTTAAGTTGCTAATTCATCTTTAATTATACCGTTTAAACTATTTAAAAATTGCTCTTGCCTTTGACAAAGACCTTGGTCACTGTGTTTATATTTCAAAGTTGATGTGATCGACATTTTTCTGCTATTATTAACTATAATTTGCAAAACTTGTGTTTTAGAGTAATCTGAGGGATAAGTTGACACCAATTAAAGTGAACGTTGAATACAGTTTGAATGAAGTGCCGGGAGAACTACTTTTGAAGCCTGTCTTGAATGTGGCCGACCCGAGCCTCCTCTCCCGACAGATAAATATCAGAAAGAATTGTGGAAAAGATAACGTTTGTGTCCCTAATTTAGTACTTTCCGTCAGACCGTAAGTCTTATTCGTTAATTATTTAAAATTTATTTCAAATCTCTTTTTCTTTGTTTTTGTTTTTAAGAATTATTATTCAATTAATAATTTTTATGGCAATCGATTCGCTTTCACTTTAGTTATGGTTTTATTGAATTATTGTTTACTTTTCATATGAGAAACATATTTATGTTTTAGTCATTCATTAGGTTTATGTAAGAATTATACAAAACCAGTGAATTGAGTGACTATTCAACTGAATTATGGCTTAAGTTGAGACAAACTCAAGGCTGAGAGCAGTCACTATTCAATGAATTATTAAAGGATTTGAATTAACACTATTGTGAGTAAATTCGCAAATATTTTTCTCAGTAATCGTTGCTTTGCTCTAAACAAAACACTACTTCCTCTACAGTTACTGTAGTAGTGAAGGAACTACTGGCACGTCATAAGTTTGTGTCAGAACATCTTAAAGATAGTCATTAGAACAAACATTTTATGAATGACTTTAATTGCTTTTCTTACGGCCCACTCGATTACACATCAATTATTTATGGATAGGGTTTTCAAAATTAATTACAATAAATATGAAAAGCCAACAGATATAAGACTTCTTGTGGTAACCCTAAGCCATATAAAGCCATATTTCATTCAAATGAAATAATACTTTGTTTGAGATAAAAGAAAAAGTTTTCAAAAGAAGTTTTTTGTTCTCTTCTCTATTGAATCAATCGATTCATACAACGAAAGGCTATGGAAAACATAGACTCAAATATCGAAATAACTTATATTTTAAGCCTCAATAGATTGGATTTTTACAATTCTAAACATACATTAAAAGAAAGCAGTGGTACTCAAAAAGCAAACAATCATCTCTTCAATGCTTTTTGAATAGTAATCAAATAGATTTCTCTCTTTCTTTCTGTTTCTTCACTTTTCATATTAACTTCATTTCAAAAGCAGAGAATCCTTTCTATTCGTTCTTTTAATTCCAGGAAATATAAAATTTTAGATTAAAATTCAAAAATTATTTCTCTTTTTTTTCCTTTAAAAAGATTAAATTCTGTTCTGATTTTGTGAAAACATTTCTCTATATTTTGGTTTATTTGTAGAAAACGAGAGTTTTTTATTTTTATATACAATTTCTAAATTCCATTCAATTAAGTCATTGTAAATAAATTTAGATTTTGTTTATATCATTAGGGATTGGGTTATCATTTGGTGATTCATTAAACTAACAAATCATTGCTTATTATTTTAAACCAAGATTATTTTCATTAAAAAAAATTAATTAATTTCCTGAGTATCACATATAAGATGACATAAATTCGTTCTAAATTTAGTGAAATTAAATTATCTCAAATATTTTTTAAATTAAACTTTACTTTTAATTTGAAAATTTTATCTAAAATAAACTCTAGACATGTTTTAATTAAAATTAGATAGATAAGTTAGTAACTTAAACCTAGTATTTTGAGCTAGTATATTTTATTTGATACATATTTTTGTTCTCAATTTTATATTCGTTGGCAAAAGAGTGTATTTTAATATCGCGGCCAAGAAATTGAATTTTCAAAAAATAAACTCTACTTTTAGTCTGAAATATATGCAAATAATAAGAAAAATTTTAGTCTAAATAAACATTTCTTATATTGAATATAAAAGTAAATATATAATAGTTTGTATTCATATATAAAAGTGAGACTAAAAATCTCTTCCATTATTTATAAACACAATTAACTATTTTTCAAAGAAAACATTGAAATTTCAAAATTGATTTCATCGTTTCGTTTCAAAAAAGAAAAAAGTGATCTTAAAGTAAAATCTAAAAAAGAGTTGTCTTTAGAAAAAGTTAAAGAAAAAGAGAAGAAAAAAACTAAATTTGTAACAAAAACACAAAACTTGAGTACAAAAACCTTAAGAAACGTCTATTTTTATCATAATATTAGTAACGCCGAGGAATATATAGTTGGCAGCAGAAAGAAGATTGAATTGGTTATAACCGTTCAGAATAAAGGCGAGGATGCCTTCGAATCGATGCTCTATTTATTCATGCCTACAGATGTTAACTATGTCAACATAAACAAGACTAAAAATGTAAGAACCTTTTTTATCTTCAGCTCATATACGTCTTATATACTGGCGATGATAAGCAGGGTTTACCGCTTCTTTCCTACCACTTATAAGCACTGTTTTTGGGCACAATTTTTACATTAAAGACTTAATTCTTATTTGCTCTCAAACTTAACAAATACTTATATCTGATTATCTGAAGACAACTTCAAAATCAAGAAATAGAATTAACTATAGCTTACCAATAGATTAGATTTAGTATTACCTTGAGCCTCCTCTTTTCTAATATTGACCAGAATATTCCTGATTTTTTTCCTCCTCTACTTTTATCAAATGTATGTACACTTAACTCATCTCTATATCCGAAAAGCCTTTTAGAGGAAAAAAACGGACGAAAAACAAAATTTTACGATCGATTCCTTTTAAAAAGTAGCATGCTTACTTTTGCTTATATTGCTTATTATTCTTCTGATACTTCATATAATTTAAGTTGACTTCAATCTATTTCTAAGAGTTACGGATTCCACGAATTTTTCATTTTATAAAACATTAGTCTCTTTTCAGATCATAAATCGTAGAACTGATAGTTTTTTTTTCTAGAAATTTATGTATTCATTTTAATCTATGAAAATTAGCAAGATATAAAAATTAATAACTCTTCTATTAGTACTGTAAATAATTTGCTATCTTTTGTAGATAATCTCTAAAATTTAATAAAATAAATATATTCGGGTTATATAAGTTCTAAGTTTATTCTAAAGCCATAGAATCAGTGAAACATTTGGGGACTGACTGTAAAAATGAGTGATTCGTTCTCTAACACAAGAAAAACAAATTTTAGTGAAAAAGTGAAACATTTTTTGAATGATTTATTTTTTGACTTCTGTTTTGATTTTTTAATATTTTGAAAATTTTTAGAGTGAAGTCGGTTGTTATGGCGCACAACCCGATAGGACAGGTATTAATAACTTGGAGTGTGACATTGGAAATCCATTACCTGCCGGAAAGAAAGTAATTCATACCTAATATTACAAAACATAAGAACCTAATATTAATTTCGGAAAATTTCTTAAAATTTCATTTGATTTGACGCAACGTTTAGATTGAATTCACAATAATTATGGAACCGAGAAAACAGATATCGGCCACATCTCCAGACTATCTCTTCATAATTGAAGTGAACAGCACTAATACAGAACGAGTAAATACGAGTGATACAGAAGATAACAAAGTTATTCTGGGAATACCGCTCAGAGTGGAAGTCAATCTAACCATTTACGGGTGCGGACATACAAACACTTTTCTTATAGCTATTATTATTTCTTCTTTTGTTGGTTTATAACAAAATATCTGATAACACGAAAAACGCTTCACTTATAATATGATACAAACCGTCTGTTTTTCCACAAAAATATATTCTTTTCTATTGATTTCTCTTCTATTCTTTTGTTTGTCAATTATTCTGTCCTATTCTGTCTGATTCTGTGCATTCTTTTAATATTCTCTCGGATAACATTTGTTAAAGATTTTTGTTTTCACTTCTAATCAAAAAACGATATCAAATCTCTATTGGAATCAAATATAATATTTGTTATCATTTTGTGTTTCTTTTCAACAGTTTTTCAGATCCGGACGTATTGTCTTTCAACGCGTCAGCAGAAACTTTTGTTTCACAAAAACAGGTCTTAGAAGATATCGGCCGTGAAATAAGTCATACGTATACCATACAAAACAGAGGGCCCTCTACTATAAAAAGAGCTGACATTACAATTTTGTGGCCGACGCGGGATTTGAGGGGCAATTATTTATTATATTTAGTCGATCAGCCAATTGTCAGAAGCAAACCAGGAAAAGGATTTTGCAAGAGTATTACACTTGACGACTTAAATCCGTTAGGACTTAGAGTATGTCTATTATATCCCGCTTTTTATTGAAGAGAGCATAGCTTTTATACATTTTATATAACTTTTATATCCCTTTTCTTTACTATTTTTTTTACTTTTGCTTTAAGTATTTCCGAATCAATTGTTATTCTATGAGATATTTTTCAAGAATTTCTTCACTAAAAACTATTGTAATTTCGCTAAATTTCTTTGATTTATATTTTAGTCTAAAAAAGTAAATGATGAGCGGCCGCCACCCGACACACTGCCCAGTGTTCGCGATCCCAATACAAGATATATCAAACATTACGAAAGTAAAAAAGATATTTACAGCTCAAGAAGCAAAAGAGATAATGGGAACAACTATCTAATGTCTCCTTCAAAACAACGGCAACCGTTAACCATAGAAGAGGCAAAAGTATGTCAACTATTTTTAAGACATTTTTTCTCTTTTCTTATGTTTGCTTCAGTTCTTATTCTTTTGGTTTTTTGTTAGTCTTTGCGTAAAATTATTCTTAATTTCAATTCAATTATTAGATTCGTTTCGCACAACAAATGTATAGCAAAATATGCGAAACAAAGTCTTTAAAAGAAAAACAATTGAAAAAAAACGATAACTAATTAATGAATAAATTTTTATTCAAATGTTTCAGTCGTGCGGAACAACTAAATGCACAAAAATAATTTGCACTGTCTATGAGTTGGGGGAAAACGATACCGTTTCCTTCACTATACGGTCCCGTTTCTGGAAGGAAAACATAGAGCTCATCAATTTGGAAAAGTTCCAGATATCATCAAAACTGGTGGCTTTAGTCACATCATTACCCTATGATGTGGACCCCAGTCTATTACTGCCATATATACAAACTGTTTTCACACAATTCTATGTCACAGGACTCGACAGAACAGAACCCATTCCATTCTGGGCTATAATATTAGCCATTGTTATCGGTTTACTAGCGTTGGGCCTTTTGGCACTCGCCTTATGGAAGTTAGGCTTTTTCAAAAGGAAAAGGCCGCCCAGTGATAGTGCAGACCGGGAACCACTCCAGTCAAGTAATGGTTACAACTATCGCAAAGGCGACACTTCGTTATAAAGTGTGAATTAATTTTTATAATTAATTTTTTTTCGTCTCTCGTCTCAACTCAAAACTCCATTTAATTAAATAATTTTTCACTCGTTTTCACACATTCTCTCAATAATGAACTAAAACTCAATATATTATACGAAAACTCAAATTTTTTAATTAATTTTCAAAACCAGAATCCAATCAATGATTCAAAACGAGAATTCAAAATGAAATTCAAAATATAATTATTGTCGACAGAAATGTCTCTATAATTGACAAAAAAGAAGTCCTAAATTTGGAGGCAGACATTAATCTGAATTATTAATAATAATAAACGAGTAAATTTTGATTTTTTTCAATGGAAATAATGTCACACAAAATACTTAATCTGTTAAACAATAGGCGAAAAAGTAATTTAAATAATAACTAATAGTTTATTAAAATTTGTTTTTCATAAGAGATAGTATTTTAAGAAAATTTCTAATAATTTTCTGTTAACTTATTATTCCCTTCTCTTGGATTATGAAAAGCAATAATATTTTTGTTGTTTTTAATATTTTTTAATAATAAGTTATTAATTTATAATAACTGAATATTTTGCACAAAATTAAAGAGAAAAACATTTGTATAGAAAAGAAGCAAATTTTTCAATGCATTTGTCACTCAAATGATAACTTGATTTTTGACATTCAATCTCTTTATTAACGATAAGACGTGAGAATAATCTTAATTCAAATAACGTGTCTTTTATTTACTATATTTTATTCTGGGTCTTTACAAAGCCGTAGAGGAATACTTGTAATTTTATGAGTCGAACACCAATTTATAAAACAGAATATTCTCTCTGTGTATATAAAAAGGCATTGACATGGAGTGGGGAGAGAATGATCGAGGGACATCTAAAGAAAGAGAGCTAACAATTGTATTGATTATTTTTCTTTTTCATATTCACTCAACTATTTTCAGTGAAGAAATGCTTCCAAATGAAAGACATGACATATATATGAAATGAAAAGGACTTCGAATTAAGTGATGATATCAAATGAATCATTAATTCTTTTGTCAAAAGTTTTACTGTAATTTTGGCCATTTTTTTAGTTCCAGTCATCGGACAAACAACTAATCCAATAGTTTTGTAAAGAATTGTATGAATGAATGATTTGCTAAAAATTGTATTTAATTTAATTTATTAACATTACTTTTGAGTCATTTTAATTAAAGCCTTTTTTGATTATTTACTAAATATATAAACGATTTCTTTAAACTAAAAAACAATTATTTAATTATAAAAATGTATAAAAAATAAAATTTATTTACAAAATTGTTGTCATTTTATTTTATACTCAATTCTTTTAAATTAAATTTTTTGAGAATTGGTTTGGATATAGAAAAATCTCAATAAACGGTCAATAATACCGAGGAAATGATTCAATGAAATATTGGAGAAAAAACTCAAATTAATATAATTTATTGAAAACCAATTATTCATAAATACTAAAATTATTGACTCATTTATTGATTATTAGAAAATTCTTCCAAATATTAATCATTTGATTATTCAGAAGTTTTTCTTTCTTTTACCATAAAATCTAAGGAAAACTACATTTTATGTTCAATCAATTTAGTTTGTGTTTACTATTCTATTCATTAAAGTCTATCCTTTTTAAAAATGTATCTGAGTTTCAATAAAAGCTAATTTATAACTAAATGTGACTTAAATTTAATACTTTTCGGGAATTCTATCTGAGGCTAAAGATAGTCGTATTTCTGTTGATAACTATATTTTCAATGAATACAAACATTCATTGATGTCTTTGAAGTAATGAATCGGTGAGTCCACAATAAATCCGTTAATGACCTTCGATTGTCAGACACTACATATCTGTGAATGTGGAGCACTCAGACTAACAGTTTATGTTCAAATTTATAGTTTTGTCGGTAATGGCCTTTAATCTTGGTTATTTTTTTTCTTAAATATGTAAAAGAAAATGTAAATTATTTATATAAGAGATTCAAATGTTTAGTTCTCAGTTCTAGTTTGAAGTCAGTCTTCATAATAAATATGACTCATATTATAATGTTTTAAAGGTTTGTCACTCAACCGGGAATAGCTTTTATCCATTACTAATGAATGATTAAAGTTGCAAGATTAAATTTGGTGCTTTTTATTTCAAAGCTTTTCAATGAATCAAAATGTTTATCTTATTTTTGTACCCGAGGGAAAACTGATTTTACGGAATATCGAGATACTTTGAGTTATTTTTAGCTGACCCATGTCAATCTTATTAGGATTTAAAATATCAGGGATACTATCAGTTCCCCGAAAATCATTTCCCCAAAATTGAATTGCCTGAAATATAAGCTAGTCAAAATTCATTCTCACCCTAACCTTATATAAGCTAACCCAAGCCTACCTAATCTGCTCTAAACCTAATCTGACCAAAATTATTATAATTTACTAAATTTTAGGATTGCGTTTGAGATAACTTTAGAAGATGTTTCCCCAAATTCACTATTTTTACTTAAGAATTCAGAAAAATTTAATTAATTTTTAAAATCAATTCTCAAAAGAAATTAGAAATCTATAGATTTGTGACCACTTTTCATATGAATCAGATCTTCATTAAAGCTTTAAAACATATTTGAGTCGAAAATTAATAAATAAAATTAATGAATATTTAGTTTTAACCAGACATGGCCAAAGGCGGCCGCTCCCAGGGGTATACTCTACCCTAGACCCAAAAAAACTTCAACAGACCTATGCTTGTCCATATAGGTAATGTTAAAGTTTAAGGTTTGCCATGGGGTATTTTGAAATTGGCCATGTTTGGTTTTAACTTATCTTAAAATAATTTTAAAAACATTTGAAAAAAGAAATATATTTTTATTTTAAATTTTGATAAAAAAGTGAATATAAATAAAATGTTTAATAATTTGTGTAATCGAAGTGATAAGACTTCATAAAAATCATGATTTAAGTGATTTAAGTGAATTCAAAGACTTTTATCACAAAAAAACAATTAATAATTCAAAATATAATTTCAAAAAAATGTTTGAAATGAATTAAAAGCTTATATTAGATGAGAGTTTGGCGTTTGCGTCCAAAGACATGCATTTACAGTCACAACCGGCCACCGGACAGTTCATATGATCGTTAAACCATTCAATTATATGTGAGGCGTGTCCTCCATGTCTGCACGTCTGACACCACGTAAACCACGAACCAAATTGACTTAATTTACGTTCATTTTTACTAAAATTGAGTCCTGGTCTCCAATAAGATCCGGCGGGTGTTCCTAATTGAGTCAAACAAAGGGCACAACGCGGTAAAGGCTTACGACAAGTCGGACAGCTCTGAATCCTTGTCTTATTAGTGGAAGGGGTGGAAGTACTTCTGTTGTACTGATGATGAGACAATTGCTGTTGATATGTCTCCTGTGCTTTCACTGTTTGTGATCTACTTATATAAGAAGAGATGGGAAGTCCACAATAATTACACGAAACAAATATATTTTGTTTTGGTTCCTTCAAATGGAAGAGCGCTTTATACCATTCGATGTCGAATTGAGCCCTAATATTCCAAAGACGCCAACAATCGAGTAATTGTCGATAGCTTTCAATCCACATCTTTGCTCTGGCGGTTTGACATATAGGACTGGGAAGAGCTTTCAGTAAAATCAAACTAATTGTTTGAACATCACTCGTTTGCTCGATATAACGGGCGAACAGATCGAGGCCTTCGTTGGTGATACCCGTCAAAAGTATTCCCCTTAAGTTTCCGCTTTCAATCATTTCTCGGTTTAATTTATTCAAATAATCGCATAACTATTGATTGAAAAAATGAATTATCATTTATTTAAACTAAATTTATTGACTTACGAGAGAGTCAGACAAATATATGCAGGCGATGGCTATCCTGTCAGAGATATCCAGTTTTGTTTCGTACTTAAAATATTAAAAGTATTAAATAACAAATTTTTTTATAAATTCAATACTCACTAAAATTTCTGAATATTCTTCAGAATCTGTGGTCAAAAAGGTAAAGATAGCTCTCAAATATGGATCTGACAACTGTGAGAGATTGCTCTGACACATCTCACGCCATAAAGAGTTTACTTCTTTGGTATAACCCGATAGCGCCAAAGCTATTGCACTCAAATTAATTTTAATAGTATTGTCTTTTGTCTTTTCTGCCGCTTTTCTCAGTGTTTCGATGGCGTTCTTGATTTTTCCGCCGCCGAAGATAAGAACAGCTGCGGCTCGAGTGAACTGTTCATTCGATTCTAACCTTTTGACCAAAAGTGAATTTTGTGTGTCTTCATCGAAATCTGATTCCCATCCGCAGTGAAGAAGAGCTTTCTTTCTGTCATTACTTTTATAATATTTTTTAATTATTTTATTCGTCAAATTCTTTTCCTTTGGATTATTATCATAAGAGTATAGAATAACTTCACTCTTATTTGTCAGTTGAGTTTGAGATATATTGGTTTGCATGAGAACAGAGCGAACACCAAAGAGACGTTGCGGGTCGTGTGAATTAAACAAATCTTCTTCACTTGTAATGACGCTATTCTTTACAGTTAATGTAGATTTTTCTTCTGATATGATTCGTGACTCAATCCATTTCCAAACATTATAGAGAGTCGAGTCATTTGGAAATAAGTGCCACAATTTTTCATTCTTTGAACAGAATATCAATTTATTAATCATATTATTTTCATGGCTTACAGAAAGTCCATATCCATTGAGAGCAAGACTTCTCATATTAACTGCGATGTCATCAATAGTTTTATAAACACTATCTCTTTGGTCAATACACTGAAGAATTTTCTTGCCGTGAGTCCAGATTATCTCAGAACAGGGCGACCAGTTCTGACATTTTAAGGTAGAGTTTATTAAATAAATGCAAACTTTTTAATTCATACCAAAGTTATTCTGTCGACAACTGTAAAGTCACGTAAAGAACCGGATGGAGTGACGACTAACATCCGGGACTCAATTTTTGGATGCCATGAAAATGAAGACAATTTAGTTTTGTTGGACACTTAAAACAGGAAATTATAAGTAAAATGAAAACAAACATTTAATTAGACTCACAGTTAAAAGGGTTAACAATTCTATCGATTATAGTCGGCTCCAAATCATTATTTGCATTCAAATAATCTTTAATATCAAAGAGTTTAATACCAGAACCTTCTTTTATAAGAGAGGCCAACATATTAGATCTGGTGGGACACCACTCTATTTTGACAATATTTCGCGGCTCCGGACCTATAGTAGTGACCGGTTTATCGACATTACGTATATCCCAAACGAATATATTATTCTTATATTAAATAAATTTCATTAAATTAATATATATTTCAAATTTAAGGATAATTTATATCTAACCTCAAAAAATGAGGCAAATCTGTGATCATAATATGAGTCTAACGCTAATCCATAGACACCTTTAGTCACAGATATCTTTGGTTTTCCAAAATCTCTTAAATCATAGACTTTGATGTGTTTGTTATTCATTCCACAGACAATTACATGATTTTGATATGGAAACCACTTCAGACTATGTGTTAATTCTCCTAATCCCAACTCATATAATGGTTTTTGAGAGTAATTCTGAGAATTTTCTGTTGGATTCGTTGGGTTTGACTGTCGGTTGACGTCCCAAATAAGAGTTGAGAAGTCATTACGAAATTTATCAAAACCTGCGCCCAACTGTTATTTCTTTAATTAAATTTTGTGTTTAATTTGTTTTAATCTAATGAATACCAAATTTTCGTCGTTAGGACTCCAGTCGAGAGCATTGCACTGACGCGCGTGTTTTGGCACAAACTCACGACCCACCAGTCCTTTATTATCGGGATTGTAGTGAAAACTAGTCAACAATACTTTGCCCGATGTGTGTCCCGTCGCTAACAATACATCGCTCTCCGAATGAATTGGTTTCGGATTACATGAAATGCACTGAAAGAAGAAAATATTCATCACTTTATGGACTAATAACAAGAGATTACTTTAACGAATTGGACGTCAGGATTGGTTGCCATTACATTGGCGTAAATGTTGTCCGATATCTGTATTCCCCCTTAAGTTCAAACAAAACATATTAAACTTACTTAAGGATCAATTCAACCATAATTTGGTTAAAATTACCGAAATTTCTGAGAGAATCCTTACAAACGGTTTCGCAATGAAATAGTTTTAAGTCATTACCGAAAGTTATGAATCTTTTTTTAAAATTAAAAGTCAAATCAAGGATTAGTTTAACCGAAATAGAAAATTTTATTTTTAACTTACCTGTCATCAAATGGTGACCAATTGATATCAATTTTAATCGAGGACATTTTATACAAATACTCATTAGTTTTAAATACAATTAAAATTTGATCACAATTTTGTTTACAAATATTAAACTTTTTCAATGTTTATATAAATAAGTACTAAACTTAAACAACGTTACAAAACTTAATTATTTTTAAGACCCTTTAATACTATTATACATAAAATCTATTATGTGAACCACATAAGGTTACAGGGGATGATATATAAAGAACTGAAGTAAAATTAGATACACCCCTTTTGTAGAGTAACGCTATCTGTTTAATAAGCTTTGGGTTTAATTTTATGACATCTGTTGGGTTATTATATGAACTAATGTTTGTCGAAACAAAATTTAAATTAGGAAATATTGATGTTTATATAATTAAAATTGATACTAGCTCTATTTTCATCTATTATATCATTTAATGAAACATTTTATTTATTAATTGAATGTATTTAATGAGAAATTCATCGGCAAAACATTGATATTTAATTTTTAAAATTTAGTCAAAATTTTGTAAAATTATTTACTTTTGAGGTTTTGGTACTTTTTGGTAGAAGTCATTTCTCTTTCAAATATAATACAACACGTATTTAAAAGTTATAAATTGTGTTCTACATATAAGTCACTTAAAATGTGTACTTAAAGTCTTTTTTAATTCATTTGACATAAATTTAATTCAAATTAATCTTCAATTTATTGGTTTAAAATGTGTTTAATTTAATTATGAATTATATTTTTATATTTATAAGACATTGCTTTACATTTGGACATAATTTTCAGTGACATTCAAATTGAGTGTCACTTCTTTTCTAACAATTGTTTTGCGGTCAACAAATTTGATGAAAACTAATCGCAAACTAAGTTTTTATTAAAATTAAGATCAAATTAAGTGATAAACAATGGCTTCTAATCAAGTGATTGAGATGTCAGCGGAACAGTTGACTCAAATGAATACATATCGCTCTTATGTCAACCTCTTATTAGACACAAATGCCAGAGAAGAGAACAAATTGAAAGCCGTTCAGGAGTTGAGCGAAGATTTAGAGGTATGGATCAACTCTTTGTGGATAATCTCTTAATTATATGGATATTTGTTTAGACAATTGTTAGTTCTCCACAATATCCTCTATTTCTGGAGCACACAATGAATGTATTCATAAGAATACTATTAGAGGGCGAACCACAATTCATAGCCGAACACAACGGACAACAACTAAGAAAACTTCTTCTGGAAATCATCCATAGATTACCTGTAAATGAAACCCTTCGCACTCACCAGAAGAGTATCACTTCTTTGATGTTTAAATTATTAGAGGTTTTCTTTGATAACCGTTTATCACTTTTTTCTAACTTTAGTTTCTTTTTTTTTAAAAAAGACTGAAAACGAAGAAAATGTTTTGGTTTGTCTTCGGATTATCATTGAATTACACAAACAGTATCGACCCGTCTTTAGTGAAGAGGTTTGTTTTCTGTTCACAGATATAATTTAACTTTTAATCTATGGAATGATGACAATCACTAATTTGAGTATCAATTGATTGACTGTTTGTATGGCATCACAGCTTTCTTTTAGAGCAATGATTCTTTAGCTGATAAGATCTGATCACTTCTTCTAATAAATAAATAGTTATTCTTTAGTTTAGACATAACTTAATCTTTTATTCTGTTTCCTTGTCTTTAGATTAAGAATTTTCTGCAGTCCGTTAAAAAGATATACAAAGATTTACCTCAGAATCTAATGAAGATCTTTGAGCCAAAGCCTACAATAAAAGTGTCGGACATCTCTGAAGTCAATATTGAAGCACTTCTTAACGAGACGTTTACCATAACTAACATTCAGACAGAAAAGAAGAATCCGGACGGAAGTGTCATTTCATTCAATTTGATTCCAAAGGCTATTCTTTCACTTAAAGTTTTGGCTGAATTACCGATTATTGTTGTTTTGATGTATCAGTTATACAAAAACAGTGTTCATCAGGACGTCTCCGAATTCATTCCCCTAATTATGATTACAATCACTCTTCAGCCAACGGCTCAGCACAGGTATGTGTTTGGGAATTAGTTTTCATAACTAAACTAAATTTAATTTGAAAATAGAATGAATCCGGTCTTTAATAAAGAGGTTTACGTTGATTTTATGGCCGCACAAATTAAAACCCTTTCATTTTTGGCATACATTGTCCGCATTTATCAGGTATTCATTGAAATATTTTTAATTAAAATAATTATAAAACGAATATTTAATGATTCAGGACATTGTCAAACAACACTCAAATCAATTGGCGCGAGGAATGCTTAGTCTTCTTACATATTGTCCTCAAGAAGTGGCACATTTAAGAAAAGAGCTATTAATAGCGGCCCGACATATATTGGCCACCGATTTAAGACTGAGTAATAAAATATTCTTTAATTTATTTTTTTATTTATTCAAATAATTGTTTTTAATTTAAGATTTCGTCACTTCTATCGAACAACTTTTCGAAGAAAATATTTTAATAGGAAATGGATGGACAGCATATGACTCACTGCGACCACTGGCCTATAGCACTGTCGCTGATTTGGTTCATCACATTAGGACTCATTTACCACTTAAAGACTTGGCGGCAGCGGTCAATGTATTCTCAAAGAATGTGCATGATGAGTCCCTGCCCACCAGCATTCAAACCATGTCCTGCAAATTATTGTTAAATTTAGTGGAATGTATTCGTCAAAAGTCAGAACAGGAGTCAGTCAACGCTCGCGATCTATTGATGCGAATGCTTGAAGTCTTTGTTATAAAATTCAAGAATATATCAACTCTTCAGTTGCCGGCACTCAACCAAAAATCAAAGCCCAGTCCCCCTCCTGTGTGCCCTCAACCGAGCACTGCTTCTATAGACAACAATAAGTTCGATGATCTCAAATTTGGTGGCTTTCAATCGGGAATCGGTGAGGCCTCCGCTAAAGAAGATAAACCAAAATTCGGTTTTCCGACCTCTCCATCTGTCAACTATTCTGTAACCGACTGTCGTAGTTTAGTTAAAACTTTAGTCTGTGGAGTGAAGACTATTACATGGGGTATACCCTCTTTAAAACTTCCGGGAGATCCCATACAACAGACCAATACATCGGTTAAACAGTTTCATCCGAAAGAAACGATAGTTTTTATTCGTTTAGTCAAATATGCGATGCAGGCGCTCGATATCTATTCATTGACCGGAACCACTCCCGCCAATAACACGCCAACCACTAATCCCAATCAACCGGGAGGTCGACCCCCAGTCATGAATACCGTTCGTTCCAAAGAAGAAAAAGAAGTACTGGAACATTTTGCGGGTGTCTTCACAACAATGAATCCGCAAACATTCAATGAGGTCTTCTCAACTCTCATCGATTATGTGGTCGAACGCATTAATCAGAACTACGCCCTTCAGATTGTGGCCAACAGTTTTCTGGCGAACCCCCAAACGTCCCCTATTTTTGCCACAATTCTCGTCGAATATTTATTAGAAAGAATGGAAGAAATGGGTTCTAATATGGAAAAGTCTAATCTTTATCTGAAATTATTTAAACTGGTTTTCGGTTCGGTTTCATTGTTTGCCGCAGAGAACGAACAGATGCTTAAACCTCACTTACATTCAATAGTAAACCGTTCGATGGAGTTGGCCCTCACCGCCAAAGAGCCGTATAATTACTTTTTATTATTGAGAGCACTCTTTCGATCGATTGGTGGCGGAAGTCATGATCTTTTATATCAAGAATTTCTTCCACTCCTTCCGAGTCTACTCCAAGGATTAAATAGTCTTCAAAGTGGTTTACATAAACAACATATGAAAGATCTGTTCGTCGAACTCTGTCTGACAGTTCCGGTCCGATTGAGTAGTTTATTGCCATACCTGCCAATGCTTATGGACCCTTTGGTCTCTGCACTAAATGGATCCCAAACTCTTGTTAGTCAAGGATTGCGTACTTTAGAACTTTGTGTCGATAATCTTCAGCCGGACTTTCTCTATGAACACATCCAACCGGTCAGAGCAGAACTAATGCAGGCTCTTTGGAGGACACTTAGGAATCCCGCGGACAACATCTCTCAGGTCTCGTTTCGAGTGTTAGGAAAGTTTGGCGGAGGAAACAGAAAAATGATGACTGAACCACAAAAACTCGAATTCAATGAGAATAGAGAGGGTTTTAATACAAATGGCTCTACAATTGTTGTTCTATTTCAAGAGCACAGGACTGCAATCAATTTACCCGTCGATAGAGTTATTGAGACTGCATTCAATGCACTCAAGTCTTCCAGTACTGACCCCTTCTATAGGAAGCAGTGTTGGGAAGTCATAAAAGGCTATTTGGCGGCACACATACAACAACAACAGGCAGACGACGAAAAGTATCGAATGCAACACTTCTTCACTCATCCGAGTTTTACCACATCTGAAATCCATCCAATAAATGGTCCGTTTTATAAGTGTCCGGACAATGAATTGCGAAAAGTTCACGAAATGGCGCTGACTGGTATGTTTGTGGCCGTCGCTATCAAAGAATTGCGTCAAGTGGTGCTTCCATTTATGGTATCCATTGTCAGACACTATACTTTAGTAGCCATTAGTCAACAGTGCGGTCCAATCAATTTGGGCGGCCGTCAGCACAAATTACAAGGAATGGATCCCTTAGTCTTTATCGATGCCGTGGCCGCCATTATGGGTCACGAAGAGAAAGAACTCTGCAAACCGGGTCATTGGGCTCTCATTTTTATATTAGACACAGCAGTAGCCGTTTTGGGCAGCAAAGAGAGAGCGTGTCAGCTACCGCTTTGTGAATATCTGGTGGAAAGGATGTGTTCCCTGTGTTATGACAGAGCATGGTACGCCAAACTCGGGGGTTGTATTGCTATCAAATTCCTCTTTGAAAAGATGACACTGAAGTGGGTTTTCGCTCATCAATACATTCTTCTGAAAGCCTTGTTATTTGTTATGATGGATCTGACTGGAGAGGTATCATCAGGTGCTGTAGATATGGCCAAATCGAATCTGGAAAAAATGCTGACCTATTGTGGAACACCGATTATAAACGACGGCACAAACAATGACTTAATCGAAGCCCAACGAAAATCCCTCCATGAGGTGACTCAAGAACTGGTCCGTCAGGTGACGTCTCCCAATACTTGTGTTAGAGAACAAGCGATGCATTCACTGCAAGTGTTAGCAAAAGTGAGCGAAAAAAGTGTCACTGAAATTATGGAACCGCACAGAGACATATTGGCTGATATGATTCCACCTAAAAAACATTTACTTCGACACCAACCCGTCAACGCACAGATCGGTCTAATGGACGGAAACACATTCTGTACGACTTTAGAGCCACGACTCTTCACAATTGATATTTTAATCCAGGAACATAAAGTTTTCTTCACTGAATTGTATGGTTTATGTGAAACAGAAGACAATACATTAACAAAATTACCCTGCTATAAAAATGTCAGTAATTTAGTACCACTGAGAAAGTCTGCTCTGAGAGCACTGGCGGCCTGTCATTACATACAACAGTGCAAAGACAAGATATTCGTTGTTCTCATGAAAGCTCTCAATTCTAAAGATATGGAATTACAACAAACAGGATATGAATGTATGAAAAAATTTATAAGTCATGTCCAGATCGATCACGAAGTACTTCAACTCAATCTGCGACCACTTCTTCTTATTTTGGGTGATTTTCGAGCCCTTAATCCAAATGTTATTCAAAAGATTAGTTTTATGACAAAACTGTTTCCTAATATTTTCAACGAAAAACTTTGCGATCAAATGATAATTCATTTGCAAAAATGGACCGAAACTTCTATTCGTACGCTTAGAAGCGGACAAAAAAATACTGAAGAACTGAAAACTTGTGCCGCAATCATAAACCTGTTTCACGAGGTATTCATTCTTTTATTTTTCAAATCAATATTATTTTTATTGAAACTTATTTTAATTACTCTTTTAAATCATTATTTTTTTTAAATCCTTTGTCTTTAATTTGATTCTATGACTCAGATATCTTCTGCGAGCACTCGATTTGTGGAACCACTTATGAGTTTAGTCTTCAAAACTGAGAAACAAATAATGATTGAACCAGGAAGTAAACTTCGAGAACCTCTTAGAAAATTCCTTCAAAGATATCCGGAACAAACCATTGATTTATTGTTTGTCGAACGTAACATATATGAGGATCAGATCTTCAGATTTGTTAAGGTTTGCTCTCAACTAATGATTTTGTTGTGTTTAATATATTATCTTTTCTTTAGTATTTATTGAAAGGCACTGACGGACAGATCTTTAGACAAATTGTGTCTCAAAATGTACATAAATTGGTAAAAATGGGAAAAGGGCCCATTGTCATTCAAGAACGAGTACCCATCCCACCCACTCCACCTCCACAGCCTTCCCCACAACCGTCTCAATCTCCAGGAGCTGACGGATCGGTTACATCACCCCCTGTGGCTGTTTCTCCATCTCCACAACAAACAAAGACAGTAGCGGTGACGTATACCCTCCAATTCCAGTCCGTATCGATTACTTCAATTCTTGTGAAATACGACGAGCAATGGTTGGCCGGACAACAGGAACTCGTCGATACTCTCAAACAAGTCTGGAGTTCTGATAGTTTTCACAGCAAATATGTCGGCAATGATTGCATTGATTACAATCATTGGAAGGAACCGAAACTATTGGCCAAATGTCTTCTGAATTACTTTCAACAGAATCCGAGTGATATCGAACTCTTGTTTCAGTTATTGCGGGCTTTTATGGGACGCTATTTGTGTGAATTTGATTTTCTCAGAGAATTTCTGGAGACAACCGTCGCTTCTAATTATACCATTGAATGGAAACGTCAGGCGTTTTTCAAATTTGTTGATATCTTCCATAACATGTCATACCCTCAGGAACTGAAGGCTAAGATATTACAATATGTAATCGTTCCGGCATTTAGTATCTCCTTTGAGAGGGGAGAGGGAGAGAAACTGATAGGCGGTCCACCGGCTCCGGAACACGACAATCACGACAACTTAATAAGTGTTTTCATAAATCGAGTCATAGATCCGGACAATCCGTTTGGAATGACTGATTCGGTTCGGATACTTTTGCTCCAATTTTCGTGTCTATTAGTAGAGCAGTCGTCCCCTCATATACACGACGCCGCCAATAAAAGACAGGGAAATAAATTGCGACGACTCATGACATTTGCCTGGCCCTGTCTTTTGGCCAAGAACTGTGTGGACCCTGCCACAAAGTATCATGGCCATCTTCTTTTGGCTCATATAATCGCTAAATTTGCAATTCATAAAAGGATTGTCCTCCAAGTGTTTCATTCTTTACTCAAAGCATTCGCAGTGGAGGCACGAACTGTGGTTAGACAGGCTTTAGAGATACTGACCCCAGCAATGCCTCAAAGAATGGAAGACGGGAACACCATGCTCACTCATTGGACTAAAAAGATTATCGTCGAAGAGGGACATACTTTGGCTCAATTGGTGCATATGTTACAGCTTTTAGTCCGTCACTATAATGTCTACTATCCTGTGCGCCACCATTTGATTCAACACATGGCGACATCAGTACAGCGCTTAGGTTTTACTCCAAACGCGACGATCGAACACAAGAAAATTGCTGTCGATTTGGTTGAAGTCATAATCAGATGGGAATTCCAAAGATTGCGCGAAGAACAAGACCAGACCTCCACTCCTTCTCCAATGGCTGTTGACAGCCCAACAACAGCTGCCCAGCGATTGCCCCGACCCTCTCCTATTCCATCAGTGCCTGGAATCGGGAAACCGATGCCAGTGGACAGCAGTAAACCAATAGAGAAGATCCATTCTGACGCAGTGGTGAATTTCTTGTTGCGGTTGGCCTGTCACGTCAATGAGACCAACACTAATGTCGGCTCCAACGGTGAATTGCTTTCCCGCCGTTGCGTCAATCTATTGAAAAATGCATTGAAGGTATGGCCAAACTCTGACCTTAAACTTCAGTGGTTCGACAAACTGTTAGCAACGGTAGAACAGCCACAACCCAATTACGGTAATATCTGTACAGCGATGGAATTGCTCTGCTTTTTGCTGACAATTTTACGCAAAGAAGTAGTTCTAACGAGTTTTAAACCCCTTCAAAGAGGAATTTCTATTTGTATGACTTGTAATAACTCAAAAGTGATTCGTTCTGTGCATAACCTGTTGTCGAGACTCATGAATATGTTTCCACCGGAACCGACCACTTCTAATGTTGCCTCAAAACACGACGAACTCGACTCACTCTATCAATCGGTCAACAAAACAATACACGACGGACTCAACAATTATGAGAAGAACTCCGGGGCTTCGCCTTCAACTCTATTCAGTACTCTTATGATATTGAAAGCGGCCTGTCTTAACAATCCCTGTTATATCGACCGACTAATTGTGCCCTTTATGCGTGTCCTTCAGAAAATGGGGAGAGACCATCTCCAACCTCCCACTCCGGCGGACCTCAATGTCCCGATGGCTACAGAATTACTAATTTTAAGTCTCGATTTAGTTAAGAATAGAATCGGTGTTATGGGACAAGAAATGAGGAAAGCCTTCATTCAGACAATACTCGTCGGACTAATAGAGAAATCAAATGATCCAAAAGTGATGAAAGCCATCACTAAAATGGTTGAGGATTGGGTTAAAAATAAGGGTCCCTTCGGTGCAAATCAAGCGCCAGTTCTCAGAGAAAAGGCATTACTTTTGAATCGAATGATGAATCACATCGAGAAGCGATTCCCCGATGACACTGAACTTAACGCCAATTTTCTCGAATTAATAAATTATGTATATCGAGAGGAAACCCTCAAAAATAGTGATTTGACTCCAAAACTGGAGCCCGCATTTATGGCTGGTCTTCGATGTATTCAACCGCACATCAGAGCGAAGTTCTTTGAAGTATACGACGCGTCAATGAGAAGACGTCTTCACGAAAGACTTATGTATGTCGTGTGCTCTCAAAACTGGGAGACAATCGGTCAACACTTTTGGATCAAACAATGCATCGAACTATTGATGATAACGTCAGTGAACACCGTTTCAATACAGAGCGCAAACCCATCAGCGATGTTACCGTCCGTTACTTCTGTAATAAGTCTGGGCGACCAACAGGAGAGGGCATCTTTTGCTAACCTCTCAACTGAATTAATGGATGTCGACGTTCCCCACGAAAAAGAAGACGAAGATATGGTTGAAACGCTTGACTTAAATACTGGAGAGGAAGCGCGCGGCTCAGCAGTCATCAGTCTTAACGATCCCTTGACTTCTAGTGTTTTGGCCGCCGGAGGTGTTCGCCGTCCGAGCACTCCATTAGATCCTAAACAACACTTACAGACAATACTTTTAAGACAAACCAAATTTTTGGACGGATTGCGGGAAACGCGAGTCTCAACATTTTTGACTGCAATGAGTCAGTTGTGTCATATGGACACTTCACTCGCACAACATATTTGGATTCAAATGTTTCCCCGAATCTATAAAATTTTAAGTGAACGCCAACAAAACCTTTTGTCTCTTGAAATCGTGCCATTCCTTTGCTCAGGAAGTCATGTGATACAAAAAGATCACCACCCGAGTGCTATCGGCACTTTCATGGAAGCGGTTGCTCTGTGTTCTCCTCCGATCACAATTAGGCCCTGTCTTCTTCGGTATTTGGGTAAATCACATAACCTGTGGCACAGGGCAGCACTTCTTCTTGAGAACGCCTTCGACAAAGCGGGTTCTTTGACAGCATTGAACGCCTCGACATCACAGCCTAAGAATACTCGCGCTTCAACTTCTGATGACATGGAGTCGACCTCAATTCCAGCCTTATCTCAACCTCACGAAGCATTAGACGCTTTGGCCGACATTTATGAACTCTTGAAAGAAGAGGATCTCTGGAGTGGGTTATGGCAGAAAAGGTCTAAATATAACGAGACTGTCATAAGCATAGCATTTGAACAACAGGGATATTTTGAACAGAGCCAAGGTGCTTTAGAACTCGCTATGAGTAAAGCGCGTAATGACCACAACACAACACCCGCTCCCGTCTCTCTTCAGGCGGAATACAAATTATGGGAACGTCATTGGATTCGTTGTTCTAAAGAACTGAATCAATGGGACCTTTTACTCGATTTCGGAAATTCTAAGGGTTGTGCCAATCCATTCCTTGTTTTGGAGAGCGCCTGGAGAGTTCCCAATTGGCCTCTTATGAAGGACTCCCTTTTCCAGGTGGAGGCCAACTGTCCAAAAGAGATGGCCTGGAAGGTTGCACTCTATAAAGGATATAATGCTATTTGCAATCCCGAAGAACACAACTTATCAATGGTTGACAAAATGGTTGAACTCTCAACAAATCTGTGTATCAAAGAATGGCGACGTTTACCACATATTGTAAGTCAGGCCCATATCGTTCTTCTTCAGGCGGCCCAACAAATTATGGAACTTCAGGAAGCCGGACAAATTCACCAAGGACTTCTGCCAACTAATATCGGGCGTACATCCAGTCTTCACGATATGAAAGCTATTGTGAAGACGTGGCGAAATCGACTTCCAGTTTTGGCCGATGACTTGAGTCACTGGTCAGATATCTTCACGTGGAGACAACATCACTATCAGGCAATTGTCTCCCATTACGACACAAATAACTCCATTCAAAACGCAAACAATGCCACCGCTCAGGCAGTTCTTAGTGCTGGGGCACAGAATGACCCTCAGGCTTCACACGCTATGCTTGGAGTGCACGCCTCCGCTCAATCTATTATTCATTACGGAAAGATTGCCCGCAAACACAATCTGGTGACCGTATGTCTCGATTCACTCAACAGAATCCATACGATTCCAAGCGTTCCACTCGTCGACTGTTTCCAAAAGATTAGACAACAGGTCAAGTGTTATCTCCAATTGTCAAACACTTTAGGAAAGAATGAATTACAGGAGGGCTTAGAAGTGATTGAATCCACAAATTTGAAATACTTTTCAAAAGAAATGACGGCTGAATTCTATGCACTCAAAGGTATGTTTTTGGCACAAATCGGTCGCTCAGATGAGGCCAATAAAGCGTTCAGCGCCGCCGCACAAATGCACGACACTTTAGTTAAGGCGTGGGCTCTTTGGGGCGATTACTTGGACTCTATGTTCACACGAGACCGATGGGAGTCCCGACAAATGGAGATCGGAGTGTCGGCCCTCACCTGTTATTTACACGCATGTCGTCACCAAAACGAAAGTAAAGCGCGAAAGTATTTGGCAAAAGTCTTATGGCTTTTGGGTTATGACGACGACAAACAATCTTTAGCCGAAGCCATAGAGAAATACAATGTTGGCGTTCCTCCAAATAGTTGGTTGCCGTGGATTCCGCAGTTAATGACGTGTTTGGTTCGTAATGAAGGAAAAGTCATTATGAATATCGTATCACAAGTGGGTCGAGTCTACCCCCAAGCCGTCTATTTTCCGATTCGAACTCTATATTTGACACTAAAGATGGAACAGAGAGAGAAAATTAAGACAATGGCTATTCTTAACGCCCAAAAGGAGGCCGCAGCCAATGCTTCCTTTGGATCCCAATCGACCCCTTCTGCTCATTCATCGGATTCTATTTCTGAAGGACAGCCACAAACACCACAACAATTACAAACACAAATCACACAACAATCCCCACAACAGAGTCATCCACAAACACAGTCATCACAACAATCAATACCCGACCCTCAATATAGAGCTACACAACCGATGTGGCGGTGCTCTCGAATAATGCATATGCAAAGAGAATTACATCCGACAACTCTTTCTTCACTCGAAGGTATTGTCGACCAAATGGTTTGGTTCCGCGAGAACTGGTATGAAGAGGTATTGCGTCAATTAAGACAGGCTTTAGCCAAATGCTATGCCGTAGCCTTTGAGAACAGGGCTAATGTGGCCGAAGCTTTGGTTACTCCAAACACTTTGAATTTTGTTAAAAAATTGGTCTCAACTTTTGGTATTGGAATTGAAAACGTATCCTCTTCTGCGAGTACACCAAATATAGCGACCGCCGCTTCAGAATCATTGGCTCGAAGAGCACAGGCAACAGCTCAGGACCCAGTATTCCAGAAAATGAAAGGACAGTTTACTACAGATTTTGATTTCAACGCTCCCGGAGCCATGAAATTACATAATTTGATTACAAAATTGAAAAAATGGATTAAAATACTCGAAGCGAAGACTAAATTATTACCGAAATCTCTTCTAATCGAAGAAAAGTGTAAAATATTGAGTAATTTCTCACAACAGACGGCAGACGTTGAGCTCCCGGGAGAGTTCCTTTTACCCAAACAAAGCAATTATTACGTGAGAATCGCCCGCTTTATGCCAAGAGTTGAAATCGTTAGCAAACATAATACGGCCGCTCGTCGTCTATACATTAGAGGTCATAACGGAAAGATTTATCCCTATTTAGTAGTAAATGACTCGTGTCTGAGTGATGCCAGACGTGAGGAACGGGTTCTTCAATTGCAAAGACTTTTGAATCATTATTTAGGGAAACAAAAAGAAACAGCGAAACGATTCTTGAATTTTACGGTACCGCGAGTTGTGGCGGTCAGCCCTCAAATGCGTTTAGTTGAAGACAACGTCAGTTCCATATCCTTATTAGATATTTATAAGCAGAGGAACGCCCGTCGAAACATAGAACACGATCAGCCAATCGCCAAATATTACGACAGATTAGCTAACGTTCAGTCGCGGGGCTCTCAGGCAAGTCATCAGGTTTTACGTGATATTCTTAAAGACATTCAGTCGACAATGATTCCAATCAGTCTCATCAAAGAATGGGCCGCTCAGACATTCCCTTCGGCTACAGATTTGTGGACATTTAGGAAACAGGTTTGATATGAGTTTTTTTTATTAAACATTTGATTATATCTTTTTATTTTTAGTTTACACTTCAACTATCTTTGGCCGGATTTGCAGAGTTTGTGCTCCACTTGACTCGTCTTAACCCCGATATGATGTACATTCATCAGGACAGTGGACTTATGAATGTTGCATATTATCGCTTTGATATCGATGACAGCACAGGTAAATGTAGAGTTATTTACTCAGATTTGATAAACTCAATGACTAATTTTGTGCTGATTTATAGGTGAATTAGACGGCAACCGTCCCGTTCCCTTTCGATTGACTCATAACATTTCTGAATTGATATCATGGATGGGAATGTCGGGTCCGCTCACTTCTTCGATGATAGCCTCTGCCCGTTGTTTTGTTACGCCATCCTTTAAAATACAATCTATTTTGAGGGCTGTTCTCAGAGATGAGATAATGTTGTGGCACAAAAAGGTATGGCTTTCGCAGAACATTACTATAGTTAAAACTAACACTAAATATAGACACAGGAAGACGTGATTTCCAATTCTTCGGGAGAGATGACAATCGATGGCGAGACTCTCATTAATTTAGTAAACAAAGCCGTCACCGCTATTATGACTCGACTTCAGAGTTAGTTTTCATTATTTCTGTTTCTTAACGTATTTTTATTAAAATTTCATTAAATTAAAGATTTATCGATATTTGACGGCACAGACAGCAAAGTGGCGACTCTGGTCGCTGCCGCCAATTCTCCGGACAATTTATGTCGAATGGACCCGGCCTGGCATCCATGGCTTTGATTTTTGATTTTTTGGTCTCTAATTTGTATTAAATTATTTTTCATATAATCTGTTATTCATTTATTTTGTATTTTATTTTCGAAATAAATTTAATTCAATTATTAATGTTTTTTTGATTAAAGAGAAATTGAATTCAAATCAGATATTGTCGAGACTTAAGTGAATTGACTTAAATTGTAATAAATTTGTGTTTAATTTTCAACTCTTTACTTATTCTCCTTTCCTATCCTTTTATTCCTAACCCATTCCTAACCCATGTATTTATTTCAACTCATTTTCTTTTCTTTTCTAAACTCTACTCTAATTTGTGACTAATTTTCAAAAACTTGTCACAGAAATAGATGTCTCATTAATTCATAACTTTTTAAGATTTAGTTTTATTAACTCTACATTAACTAAATGAGTCTAGATATCTTTGGATAGCTTTGATAAATCTAAATAATTTTTTTGTCATTAATGGGATTCGAACCCAAAACCTAATGCTCTCATTCCTAACGCCTTAACTATTAGACCACAAACTTTTCACACAAATATTTTATTATAACTTCTATTCATTAATACATTAAAACCTTAATTTTATCTGAATTTTTTAATTTCAAAAGTATTTAAAATTATAAACTCTTAAAAATGAAATAATTTATCATTAATTTTAACAAATATTTTATTTAAAATTCTTATGTAAAAAGATTTTTACAGTAAAACAAAACTTAATATTAAATAAATTAAATTCTTTGAAAATAATTTAAATAAAATTCTGATTAAATCACAATTTTTATGACTAAACCTTTAAAATAAAAATTTTTGAATTCATAAATTAATTTATTTGTTTGGGTTTTATGTTTGTATTCGACCAGTGCTTCAAATTGGAGCCTGAATTCACGACATTTACTCTATTGTCTCTTTGATGAGTTCCTCACCTTTACCTCAGAATAAATGAATGTCTACTCAATAGTCAGAACTAATAATATATTTAATAAAAACATTTCTTTAAGTACTGAAAGTAAAGTTAAGTTAAGTTTAATTATTTTCTTTAAGTATTTTTAGATTTGTTTTTATAGTGAAATGAATGCAATAATCATTAAAATTAGTAAATATATGTAAATTATCAAATTAATTTCCTTTGCAAGGTTATTTAAATTTGGAAAATATTTTCAAAATATTATTATTCAAATACATAATAATTTAATAATTTTCGGCCAAACAGTAATGACACTCATCTTCTGCTACATCTCTGTTATTATTGAGACATTCGTTAGAAAATAATATAATATTTTAAATAATTTGAAAATTAAGGGAAACCCCCTTATCTGGATCAGGGTTTGGACAATCTAACTGATAAAAGAAGTTCAAGGAAAGTTTAATTCAACCTTTGATGAAAAAAATCAATGTCTTTACAAATCTCTCTCTCTCTCTCTCTCTCAACGCATTTAATGATTGTTTTTGATAATTAATATTTAATTTCTGGAAATTTCATTTATAAAAACCCAGAATTACATCATTGAAGTCTAAAATTAGTGAAATTATTAGCTCTTCATAAGTCTGTCGACATTTTCACAAATAAATAGTTTTGTCACTCATTTTAAAGAATTTAAACCTTAAAATAAAAGTGATTTTTAATGAAAATAAATCTCAAATAAAAAGAGATTTTTCTAAAGCAAAGAATTCGTTGTTTTTCTGTTTATTATAAGAAAAGTTGTGATTAATTCTTGAATTCCACGAAAAATAAGCCAAAAGTCCAGCAATTGATTGATGAGAGACACGGATTGCATACAAATATGACAAACATTTGAAAAAAAGTGTGTTCTACCACAAGTGATGTACATTTATTCTGAGCGCAATAAAAATAGAATTCACACAAGATTATCAGGTGAATCTTGTAAAATAATCAAGATAAAAGTAGAAAATAAATCCTTGATCGTCCCACTCATCACTTCTCATCTTTTATTATTATTCTTACAGTTGTGTCACATTTGGTGTCGAATCAGAATATATTAGTTTCTTATTGAGAATTGATTGTAAGAAACGGCAGAAGAACCGGATTTTTCAGGGACTCCGAGAGAGAGGAAACTTTCTCCTCGACATAAATACGTTTATTAAATCAAAATCCAAATTATTGTTAGAAAATGTTTTCGCAAAACATTTGAAATTCATTAGTAATTGATTTAAATCAGTGTTTTTTCAAAGACTTTCTAAAAGATTTGCACAGACTTTGGAGATCCCTTTCCCACAACAATCATATTATGGCAAAACTAATAAATGTTTTTATCATTTTTTCAGGTAATTTCCATATGAAAAGTGAATTTTTAACTAAAAATCAAATTTCTGTTCGAAACTCATTTATTCAAAAGTTATAATAAATGGTTTGATAAACGAAATTCAAACACAAGATATAACTCAAACTTGTCTTCAATGTATTTGTAAGGTATGTCTCAAATGAGCCTCATTTGGAAAATCCTTATCTAAAAAGGATTTTCTCATATTTTTTGCTTCTTTTTATGATTAAAACTCTATAATTAGAGCTCATAAATGAAAAAGCATTTAATTAAAGGCCAGCTCTGGATGTAATCTCAATACAAAATGCCATAACTCAGGACCGAACGCCTATTTCTGTGGTCCGTATCAGATCTCATGGGCGTAAGAATTTGTTTGTAGTTTCCCTTAATTCACTTTTTTTCATATCATGACTCAGATATTGGTCAGACGCCGGTAAACCTGGAAATACTGGTCGTTCCGATGACTTCGAGCACTGTCTTAATGATAAGAATTGCGCTGAAGTGACGGTTAGGGGTTATATGACTAAATGGCAGAAAGACTGCAATAATGATGGAGTTATCGATTGTCTCGATTTCGCCGCAATTCATAAGGTTTTGCTTTTGAGTACATCTTTTCATTCCTTTTATGTTTTGCGAAAATATTTGTTTTACATTCAATTGTTTCGAACAAATGTTTCGTTTTTGGGAAATATGTGTCAAATAATTGTAAATTTTAATGCTTTCAAAGGCCGGCGCGAGTTCTTGTGATCAACAGTGGCTTTACAATAGTCAGTATTGGAATGTGTTCCGTCAATGTCAGATCAGTGCCAGTGGTATATCCCTCGATAGCATTGAATATTTATTCCGATTTGATTACAATAGGATTTTGATTTATAGACGCGTCAACACAACCAGAACTCAATAATAACAAGCCTTGGGCTCCATCTCAGCCTCAGACTAATCACAACCCACAAACATATCCTCCACCTCATTCTCAACCTCATCCGACTGAGTCTTGGCCTCAACCCCAACCCCAACCCCGTCCATCATTAAAACCTGTGCCAAAGCCAACTGACTCTTATAGCCCTCAACCTATAAATGACCCCTGGAATCAGCCACAGCCCCGACCAGTATTAAAGCCACAAAATGAGGCACAACCTGACCCTAATTACAATCCGCCCCAACCAACAAATGACGAGTACTGGGATAGCCCTCAACCAAATTCCCCACAAATACCACCACAACCACAACCTCTTCCGCCTTCTGGTCCATCATTAGAGCCATATCCCAACGATCCTTATATTCCAAATCAACCCCAATCGAGACCTACTTTAAAGCCCACTCCTTCCCAACCAAATAATGCCGACCCCTGGGATACACCATCAGCACAACCTAACGATGGTTCTATAGTGCAGCCCTACCCTGGTGATTCTTCTGTACCCTACAATCCTTCAAACCCAGGAGTAGGTGAAGATCCCTGGGATGCGGTATCGCGCGCTGTCGACGAGTTGTCCCGACCAACACCTCAACCACAGGTAAACCCCAGCAATTCGTGGAGCGCTGATCCTCCTTCACCTGCATCACCCCATTCGGCTATTCCTGGCAGAGCTCCGACACAACCAGTGAGTTGGGCCACAAACAATTCACCAACAAATTCATTCGGTCAGCCCTTTCAACCAAATGAAGGCAATGAACACAATTCACAGGTTTTTAATACAAATGTGAGTTATTATTGTGACTAAACTAATGTTAAACTGTTGTGAAGCCTCCCTCGCCCTCAACTTCACACTCAGCCTCTCCCACACCCGACTTAATTGAAGTTCCAACTAATGGTTCTGCGGATCAAAACTGTTTGGAGTGTATTTGTGAGGTCAGACTTTTACTCCTTTGAAGTCTTTTTTCTCACATTTAATTACTGAGTATTTAATGAGAAGTCAGTCATTCAGTGCTTTTGAAAACACGATTTCAAAGGCAATGAAAATTTGATTAATTAGTTGTAAAAAGAGATAATCAATTGATTCGTGAATTTATTTAAAGAGGAGCCAAACAAAAGATGTGAACAGAATTTATAACTTTATTTTGTTTTGTTTTTTAAGGCGAGTTCTGATTGTGATCTCAACAAACAGTGCGAAGGTTTGAGAACTGAATCAAAAGTTACTTATTTTGCAGTAATTTTTGTTGTTTTGTTAAAAAATTGTGTTTTAGGCTCTTATTGCGGCCCATATCTAATAAGTTGGGCCTATTGGTCAGACGCCGGCCAACCCGGGGGTGATTACGTGACATGTGCTAATAACAAGGCTTGTGCTCAACAAGCAGTCCAGGGATATATGAATAAATGGCAGCGAGACTGCAATGGAGACGGACTTATAGATTGTACTGATTTCGCAGCCATTCATAAATTAGGTCCGACTCTCAGATAAAACTCGATTTAATTTGAGTAAAACATATCTTACCTTTAATTAGGTCCCCATTCCTGCAATTCAGAGGCAATACATGGAACCGATTATTGGACGTCATACCAGTCTTGTAAAAGTCCTTCGATTGACGCCAGAAGTAATCAATTTATAGGAAAAATTGAAATTTAATTAAAAACCTGTGAATTAGGGCTTCCAACTGAACCAAAGCCACCCACTAGTGCTCGACTCACCGGTCGAAGTGTCCCTCAATCAGTGCCCTCTACTAATACATTCGTTGAATACCCAAATCCAATATATAGTAATCCCATACAAACTGATGGAAATCCAGTGACGAGAGAAGAGGCCAATCATTTTGGCACAGATTCTCGAATTTCATTTCCCAGCGATAGACATATCAATACCAACAGAGAACCCGTCAGTACTTCAATCACTCGAACACATAATACAATCCCTTCTCCGGATAATCCGATTTCTGTGAATAACTCTGTAAATGAGAGGGCATTCGAACAGTTGGGACTCAATAGAGAGTGTTTGGACTGTATTTGTCAGGTATTGATTTTATTCCAATAATTTATGGATTGAATCATAGATTTTTTGATTGTATATAAGGCCAGCAGTAAATGCAATCCATCGATTGGCTGCCAAAATGATGGTTCAGGTGGTTATTTATGTGGACCCTATCAAATGAGTTGGGCTCAGTTGAGTGCAATCATTGAAATTCTTAATCTAATCTCAGTATATATACCTATTTATTAGTTGGTCTGATGCGGGAAAACCCGGTATTAGAGGCAATTTGGAAAACCTCGAGAATTTCCAATCGTGTCTTAACAATAAAGAGTGCGCTGAGGCTACTCTTTATGGATATCTGAGGAAATGGAAAAAGGACTGCAATGAAGACCGAAACATCAATTGCTATGATTTTGCGGCACTACATATGGCGGGACCCACTAATTGCAACGCCCAGTGGTTATTGGATTCCCAGTATTGGGCAGATTTTCACAATTGCTTTGATTTTCGCAGAAAATGAAATCTTTTGTTTAATTTAAAAAATGTTTTTTATTAAATGAAAAAAAAACAATTCTTTGATTCATTTGAATGTTTGTGTGAACACAATATTGTTTGATCGCAAAACTAAACTAAAATTATCTCTAATTTTGTTAATAAACTCTTATTTGAAAGAAAAGCACATAATTAAGTCATTAATCAAATTGGGATTTATGTCAGCTTTTATTGAAAAATTATATAAACTCTAAAACAAAACCACAAATTATAGACTTTAAGACGTAATAAAAAATAACTAAAAATTTCACATAACTTATCAAAAAGGGATGAAAAGTTTGTCGAACTTCTAATGAGGAAATTTTTTACTCTCTGGAGACAAACATTCAGTCCTTAAACTCAATGAGAGATTGGATGGCATTTAATGTCAGACATAGAATGTCTTTTAAACAAAATTCGTTTCTCTTAAAAAGTTTAAAAAAAAGATTTAATAAAAAAGGAGTGAATTATAGCCGATATTAGAGTATTAGAGCTTCCAATGGTTTGAATGCTGGCAATACAACTATACAACTATATAACCAATACTTGCAATTATAGTTAAATACAATACTCTTTTAAACACAATAGTTATGCTTATATTGCAATCGTTTAATCGCATCGGCAGAGCGTCTGTCTCTTTCTCTGTCGGCATTTGGGATATCGCGGAGCCGACTGACTCCCAGTGCGATCCGGAGTCGTAGGTGTGACCCCTGGCCTTTCGTGATTTATTGTGGCGCCGACTCTCTATTTTTTTATGGGTGAGAATAAACGCCACGCAATTAATGATCACAAGTGACTGGTTTTTTAACACAACTGCCAGAACTGCAGAAAGCCTTCAAACAAAACTTTTCTCTCTCTTTCCAACTGAGTCTCAGCTCATTGTGAGAGTGACTGACTATCGCCGGTCAGTCTGTTCGCTGAGATCGTGCGAAACGCGCCCATAAGTAGACAACCGATTGTCGACTATAAGTAGAAACTCAGTCCAGAGAACTCTATTATTTCTATTATTTTTATAATACAATTAAATAATTGAAAAATAGAAAAATTGCCGCTAAAGCTGACCCTCTGGTGACCCCTTTTTACATAATAAGTACAAATTAATTCATTAGAAAAATAATATAAATATATATATCTATTAAAGTAAATGTTGAAAATCGACGAATTGTTGTAAGTCTGGCGGAACTTCTATTCCATTATTGTTTGCGAATTCAATAATTGAATCAAATTTTTCTTTATAGTCCGTTACCTCTTCTTTAAGTTTAGAAATGGCATCAGAGAGTTTTGTTATGTCAGTCACAGCCAATACTCTCTCGTTTTCTAAATCCCCTGAAAACCCAAAATATGTTTTATTAAATCAGTTTATGTGATAACTCTTAAACTTTAAATTATAGCTAAAACTTAATTCAAAACAAAATTGAGATAAAATATTCTTTATTTAATCTTTATTTAATCTTGCCAACTTTAAAACACTTCAAATTTAAGGATCATTTAATTTTGAAACAATTTATTATTAATACTTTTAACAAAATTTGAACCTAGCAACATTATTAATTGAACTTTCAATTTAAACTTGGATAATTTAATGGCAAGATATACCGTTTGTCCAATGAATGTTCTAGCAATTAATTCTATAATATAAAGCTCTGGAAAGAGAGCATAACTAACCATAAGCATAGCCATAACGATAACCATAACTATAACCATAACGATAACCACAAGTACAACCTTAACCAAGGGCATCCTATTAAGTAAGTTTGTATGCGGAGACACTTTACTACTGAGAGCTAATTATTTGTGTTTTAAACGATTTTTTTGCTCAAAAATAAACTTATAATAAGCTCTTAATAACAGTTTTGGCGACTTTTGAAAAGTTTTACTTTAAAATTAAGAAATCAATAGTTTTGGAGTTTTTGAGTCAAATTTATGTGGTTTTCAGAATGGATTGGAGGCAGTGATGGATCAGTTTTTAGGGTTTGGCAAAACTCAGTCAATAAGACAGTAATGAATCGAAATAAACATTTCCAGAGTCTATGAAAAGGCAAAAACCATTCAATTGTATTGAATGACAAAAGTTTTACCAAAAACTTGAGTTAAACCTTCGCTCTATTTTTAGTGTAAAAATTTGTCGACACTTTTCTACTATTTTTGGTCTAATTTTAGCCAAAATTCAAAACTAAAATTAATTTTTAAAAAACTTTAAATGAAAGTAGAGAAATAAAAGATGCTTGCTTATATATTGCTTATATATTGCTTATATATTGAGACAAACCTTTTTGTTCGAGTCGTTTGTTGCGACACTGGGCGGCGTAACCCCTATTTTTAAGTGTACGCCTCCTTTGTTTCATTTTAATGATATCCGTTCGCGACATTCCCGACATTTTAAGTCTTCGGTTCAGTTCTCTGACAGAAAGAGTCACTAATAAGTCATCGGAGAGGACCCGATCTTTGATTGATTCTGAGGGACAATCCATTAAGTCTTCGTCGTAATTGTTCTCAAGTTTAGTAGTGATGGCAACTAATTCACTATCATTTGAATCACAATCGATGTCTTCTTCTTCTTCTGTCTTAACTTTAGTGATTTTGTTGTCGTCGTATTCACTGATTTTCGGTACTTTTGCTGACTTTTTGTCAGTCCTTTTGTTCGACACTTTTCTTCTTTTGTTTCGTTTTGTCATTATTTCTATTCTTTAGGTGTATTGAAGTCAATACTAAAAACACATTAATTTTGTATAAAATTTAAATAAATAACAAATAAATCAATTGTTTTAATGCTTTGTCACAAAACCAATGCTTTTGTTTACATGAAATGCAAGTCATCACACATTTGCAACTTTCAAAACATTGAAGTCTATCAATAAACAACGTTTCACTAAATTCAGAGCAAAGGAATACTCACTTCGGTTTTACAATTATTTTTAAATGAGGGACACTTTTTTATTTAAAAATTGTCTGAAAAGTAGTATTTTTATATTATGTTTTTTATGAATCATCCCTGAAATAGCGGTTCTCTTTTCCTCCTATTTTTGTAATAATTTTTTAAATTTCTCTGTAGATCTTCTAAATAAGAATAAGTCATTATTTCTTCACAAATAGTTCAATGAAGTAATACTTACTTAAATTATGACGAAACTATAAAGTTATTCAATGAAAACTTTTCTACAACAAAACTGTTCTAGGTACAATTCTGGTACATCTGGTACAATTCTGGTACAATGTTGATGCAATTTCAGTACAACAGTACATTACCTTTATTTCTATTATTAAAATGTATTTATAACTTTTACTAACTTTCAAACTTAAATCTAAACTTTTAATTAAATAAATATATATTTTTATAGAATAATAGTTTTTTAATTTTATTGATATTCTGGGAAATTCATTGGAGAGTATTTGGGAAGAGAGTGTGTTAGTTGTGCCAATAGTATTGCAATAGTATTGCAATAGTATTGTGTGTTTGTGTGTGAGTGTTTGTATGTGTGCTATCAATTTAGTTAATAGAGTGAACTTACCTTTACTTCTAATTTAAGATCATTAGTGCTTAACCTTAAGACACAAATAAGGTTTAAGTGATAAAAACGTGTGAATTGTGTTTGACTTCATTAGAGATAAGTTTAGAGATATTTATCTGAGTTTTGTCTAAAAGGAAAGCATAGTTTCAATCGTATAAAAGGTGTCGTTTCGACTTATTTTGTACTTAATTTAGGAATTCGAGGCGAGTCTTCTCCTGAAGCAAATCCTAAGTAAAAGTTTGAGAAAATTATTTGGTTTCAAATCATTTGAATCGATATTTAAAATGAATTTAAAGTTATTTCATAAAATTATCAAAAGTTGATAGATTATATGTTTATATGAAAGCATTTGAAGGTTTTTTTTACACTTTTTTTTCTCTAAACTTTAATATCGATTTTCAAAAAATCAAAAACACAGATCTTTGGAGAGTTTGCAATACTTTAATAAATGTGTTTATTGAATAGACCTTGCTCATTTCAAATTTCTCATTTCAT
>JAQFZM010000120.1:0-51863 GCA_034695785.1 Galumna obvia
CTTGTTATAACGAATCCTCGTTATAACGAACAAAAAATTGGTCCCGACCCGTTCGTTATAAAGAGGTCACACTGTATTTAGTATTCAGTATTAATTTATTCGTAATATTAAATGGTTTTTACTGTAACTTTAATTCAAATTCTAGAATTTCTTTAACAATATCTACAATTTGTAAACATGATTTGGCTCACGAACATTACCTAGTTAATTCATGGAAATTCTTATCAAATATATCTTTTTTTCGCGAAATTTTCTAAAAGAGTGAAATAATGAAATGTAAGACAAGTTTTAATTAAAAATTGATATTTTCTCTAAACATTTGTTTTTAATACAAAACATTTGAAAAATCAATTGATTTTTAAGTGAACCGACAACTTTTATAATACATTTAGAATTCAAAAAAAAATTAAAATACATTTTTTTAACCCAAATTAAAGGCAATATTTTTATTTGAAAAACAGTTTTAATTGGCTTTCAATTCAAGTTATAACTCTCTCTTTTCTAAATGACCCTGAGTTTAATGTGTTGAAAACTTGCTCAAACAGCAGTATTTGAAATATGATTAGGATCATTTTAATTTATATTCAAATCGATGAGATGTTCAAGTTCAATTAGATTAACGTAATTTTTTTTAGTTTCATGTGACTATAATCTATCAAGATCAAATTTGTAAAACTTATACTTGGTAAAACAGATAATTGAATTATTTAATTAAAATTTTGCAACAATTATATTATCTTGCTAATTATGTTAGCTTGCTCATCTCTACCCCATTAAAAATAGTTTGATTTAAGTGAGGTACTTTTTAAATAGAATCATTGCTTGTTTATGTGTTTTAAAATTAATAATTATTTCCTAATAAATAAAAAATTTGATAGATTGTTTTGAAAATGTATGAAATATTGATCCGGGCGTTAATTTCAATGAATTTATTAACACTGAATCAAATGCTGAGTTTGAGTACTCTTTCATTAGAAATTTGGGCCAAAAAATTCATTTATCTTTTAATTGTATGAAAAATAAAATATTGTAATCAAATAATATCTAAAATTTCAATAGAATTTTCCCCTCTTTTCAACTTATATTCAATTTTACTCATATATTGTATAGATTTTTATCATTTAATAACTGATCATTTGCTCAGAACTTAATTACTATCGATTGTAAAATTATAGCGTTTTTTACATTTTTTAACTGAAATTACTCTTAAAATCATTACATTTTAATTATAGACTTAAATGAAACATTAGGTTAACGTTAACATTAATATTAACATGATCATTTATAATTAAAATATATTTGCTTTTATTATTATTAATAAGTACTTTATTCAAACCAAAAAGGAAAGGAGTATATATGACCAGGAATATAATTATTAAAATCAATAGTAATTATAAACAGAATTGAAAATTTTTGATTCACAAATTCTTAGTAAAGATGTCTTACTTTTAATATTATAATATGTTTATCACTCTTCAGGAACTTTATGTCATTTAAGTACTGGTTTTTGCAAGTTTTTCCTTCTTTTGCATACTTTGTAAGGTTATAAAAGTATATATAATGAGATTAAATTTATATGCGATGAATATTTAAGGAAATATTCCTTAATATTCAGAAACTTTCCATACATTTGCCTTAAATGAGATTAAATCTATTAAACATTTTATATATGAATATTTTAATGGAAATTTTCCGCAAAACTTTCCCCCTTTACATTTCTGTTATCATTTTATAACAAATAAATTATATTTGAAAATAAAGATCTTGTTCATTCATTTAAAAAAAATTATGCGAATTTATAATTAATAAAATAAGTAAATGTATTATTTGGAGTAAAACAACAGGTAAAGTGTAGTTATACCAACATTGATTAATGATGTTGTGTTCTATGCATCCCCTAGGTTATATATTAATATTATTTTATTTAAATACATTTCATTTTAAAATCCATATTAAGGATCAATTTCTTAAGTTTTCCTTAAAAATGTTATCAGGACATAATATCTTGGAATTATTGTTAGCGATTATTATTCACTTCTAAACAAATGGAAAAATACTATTAAACCGATCAGTGAATCGAGTGTTGAGTCATATTTAGTGTCTTCTAATAGTTATTTACAGCTTTTAGACAACTTTTCCAAACCATTGACTAATGAACTTAACAGGTATTCATCGCTGAAATCTATTGGAAAGAATGTCTTATCTAATAATCTCTTCAATATCTATAATACTTACATATATTAACATATTTTGATGTATTAATAGATATATTTTGAAAAATATATCTCAAGACTTAACCAAATATTTTTAGTTATATTTTAATGACTGAACTGTTTATGAAAACACTTTTATTAGTTTAATAAAATTCCTCAGAATTTGTTTATGTCAAGTATTAACATCTCAGATATGATATAAACTTGGTTATGTTGACTCTTGGTTACATTTTTAGAAACTTAAAAACTAATGAATGGTTTAAAATAGTTATTTATTTAGAAACTTATTCTTTGCTCTTAGCTATTGATTCTTGTTTTGAGTCAAAAATCTAATAAAAATTCAATTTCTTTGTTATCATTTTAAAGACTATTTTAGTCCTTTTTTAAATACCTTGGTTATATTATGAATAACACATAAAATTTTCTTTGAAACTTATTCTTTACTTTTAAAATGTTTAAACATTTAAAATTTTTATTAATTAAATAATTAGAACAAAAATATTGTGAAATATTATTATTATATTTAACTTTGTTTTGAAAAAATATGTAAAACTTTATTACTTTTAATTCAGTTCTTTTTAAAGATAATAAAAAAAAGAATTGATTTATTAGTGTTTTAATTATCAGTGATTCTAATCAATGAAAATTAGATTAATGTATATATTTGTAAACTTTTCATGCAGTAAATGTCCGAAATTTGTTAAACTGGTCAGGGATATATACAGGAATATAATACATGAGCGCATTATTACATTATATTTTGAATATAATTTTCAATTTTTCTATATATTTATCCTGTTTTTACTTTTTTCTAAATTTAAAATTTTGCTGAAAATCCAGTTTTTATTACAACTTTGATTTAATAGAAAATTATACGACGGGAGAGAGAGAGAGAAGGAGAGGGAGGGAAGGAGAGGGAGGGAAGGAGAGGGAGAGAGAGAGAGAATGAACTCGAGGTTAATGTAAGAGTGAATTAAAACAATGAATATTAGATTCTTAGTGAGTGATTATTAAGAATTGTTGTCTAATATATTTTTATGATATTACCAAGCTCATGTTAATTAGTGTATTTTATAACGTAATACATGATTAAATAGTGTTAATATGTGTCTAGCTTGGTGATTTTTTCATAAAATACCATAGAGAGAAGCAGAATTAATTTGGTAATCTTGTATAATTGCTAGAATAAAAGTGGTGCCCAATGGGCTTAATTACATTTTCGTGACCAAAGCCGGAGAACACTATCAATAACTTTGTTATGAAAGTTGTTTTGTTTAAAAAAGAAGCTAGAATATAATATATTAATCTGTAATTTATTCGCACGATTATCAGAGCAAACAAATGAAAAATATGGCGATTCTCTTGTTTTTGTTGCACTTTTTATTAGATATTAAGAAAAAAAGTGAATAATTTTTGAATATTTTTCAATAAAATTAAGTATAAATTTTTTATTAATTTAATTATTGCAAAGACTTATCCTTCAGAATAATTATTGAGTGGTTTTTATAAGTACTTAATTATTTTAATTGCATAGAAACACCAAGACCAATTCAACCTGGCTCTCTTGAATTTCAATTATTTCTATTATAATCATATTAGAAGAACCCTTTTTGGTTATAATCTAGGACAATTAAATAACAAATTTACTAATCTTTGTTTATAATAATATTCATTTTAATAACATTATGTTATAATAATAATAATATTAATGCAAGATGTTATTATACCTAGCTATTTTTTTAATATTAATGGTTAACTTGAGTGCTATAAACTGGAAGAGTGATCCTGAGCCTTAAGGGAGAGATCATTTTAGTTTTATTTTTACTAAATGTGATTTGCTTTGAATATCCATTTTATTTGTAAGACATTAAACATTTTAAGTGAAGGGGTTATACATTAATCATATTTTATTATTTCCCCGATGTTTAGCATTTTCTTTAATATATATCACTTAATATTTAGAATAGTACTAGGCAATATATAAATATGCGTTAAGTTAACCACCAAAAAACAACCTCTACTTTACGTAATTAGTCATTAAGAGGAGTGACTTTTTTATTCAATATTTTTTCTCTCGTCTTAACTCTGGGGTCATCACTAGTTGTGTCGCCAAAAAGTTTAGTGCAAACTCGTGTTTGCATTAAACTTGGCTAAAAAAGCCATTTTTATTACCTAGATCCTATCTATTTAATTATCCTGGAGCAAGGCTCTCAATTTAGTCAAAGGTTTTAAAATATATGGTTATAATTATTGAATGCACTGACCAAGTACCTCCATTGACAAAGGGATTTTTCATTAAATTTTGATCAAGAAACAACACTTTTCACTGAGTTTTATTATTCACTTGTTCGTTTTCTTTTCTTTGAATTATCAAAATAAAAGTTCAAATATTTATATTTTTAATTAACATAAAGAGAAGTAATTTAACAAGAATAATTTTTAATTTATCATGTAAAATTAGTTTTATTTCAATTTTTCGTAAAAACACTTTAATTATTGAATAATTATCTTTGATATAAGAAATTGTGGCTAAAATTTAATGTTAATAATGTTAAACAATAAATAAGTATAATGTGCTTGCTCATATTACATGAGTCATACCTGAAAATTGCTTTAAAATTTAGATGAAGTGAGTGACTTGTTCTAGATGTCCTAGATATTTATTGCTAATTAAAAGTAAATTAAATTCATCTTTTAATTTAAAATTAACGCTATTCTCCTCTTAAATAATGTTTGGGAGGGGTCGCCATCAGTCAATAATAATTCACTATTGATTTAATCAGAGATCGCCAAAGGAGTCACCAGGGGGTCACTCATAATGATTTTTCAAGTCATTTGTCCATGGTGTATTTATGAATTGTGTCTTGCTTTAATTTATTTAAAATACTTGCATGTTTGATTTTGATCCATTGATGACTCATATAGCACACATAATGTAGCAAGGTGTTATGTAAATGCTGATTGATTGAGAGTAAGTCGAGATTTCAAAATATTCGTTTGCATTAATTAAAATAAATTAATTGAATTAATTAATATATTTATTGACAATTATTGTGTAATTATTTGATTAATTACTAGAGTTTGGGTTTAAAATGCGTTAATCACTAATGAATTCATGTTTTTCTTCGGGTTTTAACGAATCAAATGTCAAATAAATTATTGTATTTATAGTTAAAGTTTACAGCAAAACGTATTGACGCCCAAATGGTTTACTTCTGGTTAGATAAGGTTATGTTGATTTGAAATGAACATGGCACTAATCATTTATGAATTATCCTATGCTTTAGGCTTTCACTTAGCCTTTATTGACAATAATTGTATTTATTTCTCTTTGAAATAAATCTTTTTCTCAAACATTTATTAATAATTATATCTGAAAACCGAAATATCGTTAATCTATTGACTCAAGTAATGGATTCAATGGCTTTACCTCTCATTTGTTTGCAAATTGAGGAAAGGATTTCCAATTTTCTCTTAACTCGTTGTTGTTATTGTTTTTTAAAAGTGAAAGTAAATTATGTTTTCATATATTCTTTTCATATTATAATGTCCTCTCTTTCATCCCTCTCTCTTTCCTTCTCTCCCTTTCCCTCTCTTTCCCCCTCTCCTATCAATCACTCACTTTCTCAAAGAGAATACTTAGAAATGATTTTTAATTAACAAAAATTAAGGCAAAAGTAATTTGTGTTAAGAAATTGTTTTAATTTGTTGTTAAAAAGTTTAAAAAGTTTCAAATGTATTCCTCAATAAAAAGAGTGTTTTGTAAAGAGGACTGCATAGGACTGAGAAAAACTTTATTGAATTAATTAAAGCCTTGTTTTAAAAGAGTTATTATTATTATGAAGGGGTAAAATGGGATTTATTTGCTAATGTTTTTCCTCGAACACAATGAAGTCAATGAATGTGTTTTTTAAAATAATAACTGAATGCATAACAAAAGCAAATAAATCAATACTTAATTTGAATACAAAAATATTTTATTTGAGATTATTCTTCGCACAGAATAAGTGATGAATAATTAATTGTATTTTTTTATCCTTTCATTTCATTTCTCTTTTATTTGATTTAAGGAATATATTTAAGCCGATTATGGAATTTGATTTTCACTCACTTGTTATGGTAATTCTCTTGGTATATCTATGCTAGATTTTTACATATTCTGTACTTTTAGATTTAGCATGATTCATTCGTCTTTACGTCTTATTATGAATTTACCCTGATTAAATGAAAATATTTGGCTTGCTAAGGTATTTTGTATAGTCGAAGATAATAAATTATCTTGTTAACAAGTATAATTAATTATTAAATTTGGTTGAGCTTGACAACTTAACGCTTGATAGTTAAAATTTCCATTTGTGGACGCAAACAAAATAAATACCCTTTAAATACCCTTGCTCATTAGTAAGTTTAACAGAAACGAAAAAAGATAAAATTCATTTAAGTTTTCAATAAGTTTTGTAATACTAATGATATTTAAATCCGATAAAATGCAAACTAAACACAAAAATGAGCTAAAATTGTAGTTTTTTTTATTACTAATGTCCATGCTCATTTAAATAATTATTATCTTGTCGCCAGTAAAAGTTATGCATGGTAATTCACAAGTTGTAGAACAGAAATAGTCAATCAGGAGTTGTTTTCTTATTTTGGTCGTCGTTTTTGCCAATTATTCAAAGGGTGCGACAAATTATTCGTTTCCTTTAAATAATGAGTTCTTTACTTTTCTCGAACAGCATTTGAATAAATTGAATGAAATTATCATTTGTTAAGAAAATTTTTAAGTTTAGGTAATGGCCAGGATACCTCTTCTTATTAATTTACCTTTCTTAGATAATATTAATCTTGCAAACTTTATAAAATGGTTTTTATTCTTATTTTTAATTAATGGGTTTTCATTTGAAACCCATTTTAGTATTTTTAGTACAATTAGCATAATCTAGCAACACTATTGTGAAATGTTGAGACCCTGGGCTTCTATTTAAAGCTTTATTTTTGTAATGAGAGAAACCTTAGGAAACAAAAAGACGTTTATCACTGAAAAATGTAATTTTATAAACAATTTTATATTGAAGTCAAGATTTTATTTTAAAAATTTGTTTAAAATAATGTTTTTGTCTCTCATTTAAAGGGATTTTATTTCTTTAAAAAAAATATTTTTTTATTTTAATGACATTCAATACAACAAAATAAATGGTTGTCTTTATTGCAGAACACTATTGGGTTGATATGAGGTTTGGATTATTTAATTGGTTTTTGCCATTTTTAGTATAGACTATCAACTCGATCAAGGTGAACTAAGCTAGGTCAGCCTGATTAAATTGATAATTACAATTATCTGGTTTTATCTTTTTTCTTCTAAATTGTTTTTATTTATTTTCTGTGATTTTATCGTCGAAATGAAATGATATAAAAATAATAATATAGTTATTAACGTTATAAGAAACCTCCTTGCTTACTAATAATTTTAGCATTGAACTCACCATAGAATGAATTATTGATTAATTATTTAAGATTGGGCAAGACACTCGATTTAGATACTAGGTTGATCAAGATAAGGCACGCTAGGTTGTTTTTTTCCTCGTGATAGTTTTGTGACTTTAGTTATGAGATATGAGCAGGTATATTTTAAAAGGTTTATATCATGACAAGTGAGACACAGAAACTACTTATCAAAAGGTCAATAACTCTTTAGAAAAAAATTGTTATCGATTATTTAAAAAAGGCCCTTGATCACTTAAGCTACTCCCTAAATTTATTCATATCTTAATAACTGCACCTCATTTTGTTAGCATGGACATATTCGTTGCCAAAAAAAGACGATCGCATTCTTTGTAAGTTGTCTTAAGGGTGTAAATAGTTGTGGCTAATCGTTAATTGTTATGAGTTCGGTAGCCCTAACCTCCCACTCACTCCGAATGACTACTTTAAGGCTAATTTGATTCAAGAATGCAGTCCTCAAATACCGTATTATCGACACCGAAGTAATAGGACTTCGGCTTAACTTTAATTTATTTTTTTATTATATTTTTTTCGGTGAAAACAAAGCCCACGCTTTTAATGGAAAATCCATTAACTTATGATTAGGTTTTATGCCTAGAATGAAAAAAAGATGAAGATTTAATAAGATTAAACGCCAATATTGTGTGTATAAATGGTAATAAGCTTGTAAAATTACTGATAAATTAAAATGTGATGTGAAATGAAAATTTTCAGCCCATTATTATTACTTCAATTTATTTGAATTTTGCTTTTTTATGAAAACTATTAAATATAAAATTGAATTTCGTTTTAAAAGTTTGAAATTTAACCTTGCTCATTTGCAATAAAGTGTTTATCATTTTATGGAGGATAAACTTTTAAAATGAATTATTACCCTGATAAGAAATTTTGAATAAAATTAAGTCGACATAATTTTTAGTAAAAAAAAATTCTTCTTAAAACAATTTTAAATTTTGCTTGCTTATTTTTTCTATGAGTTATTTAACTTGTAAATAATGTACTTGGCAAAATTTATTTAATGTCATCAATCATATGAGAATAGATTGATAATGGTGATTTATTTCTTTTGTGTTCGCTCATAATGTTGTCGAGTGTTTAAAGGGATAATCAATGTGTTGTTCTTGATAAACGAGCAAGTTAACATGCCAAATTTACAAGAATTTGCAGCCATTTTTGTAGCCAAGATTTTTCACTCTTTTTATTGTTGAGAAAGTCTTAAAAATAGAAAAAGTTTTGACTAAAGTTTAGAGAAAAAAAACATAAAAATTGGATTTCGTTTCGATCGAGTCGTCAAACAAAACAAAAGTCATTTGAAAACAGAAAAAATGTTTGAAATGTTTTTATTTAGAAATTGATTTTTTTTCTCTGCCATAGATTTTTGCATTTGAATACAAGAAAACGGTTTCGCACAACGTTTGACAATCATTGGGATGTCGTCTTTGTTGTTGTAATAGTAATGGTTACTACTCTTGTTCTGTTGAGCAACAAAAAAGTACTGAATTTTATGTTCCTCTAAACTTCTATTCTGTGCTCTGAAACGTTTGAATGAGAAAATTGGCTCAAAATGTGAGAGACATAAGTCATTAAAAGTAGTGAAATACTGACGCGAATGACGAGTGAAATGCATTTCAATTGACATCCGATTGGCTCTTATGAGAGGAACAGTCAAATTGTTATTCTAAGCTCTTATTCTGAGCCTTTTGATTCTGTGCTTTCGGTTACGGTCTCCGTTTCGCTACTCATCAGCAAAAAAAAGAAGAGTTAATAAAAAAGTTAAACAAAACAAATGGCAAATACAAAGAAAAGTTACTGCAGTTTCTTATCCTTGTTTTCAATCATTGGCTACAGAGATGTGCAGAGGGGGTAACAAAGGGTGTAATCATAAGAACGATCAGCAAAAATATGAATTTTAATATTTAATGATTAATGAGTTAAAACTTTTTATGACTACTTCTTATCACAAGAGATAAGACTTCTTAGAATACATAATAAGTTAGTTTGATCTTGTTCCATTATTATGCTATATTACTATTTATTATTAGCACTAACTATCTTGGTAATGAGCATAGAAAACAAGATAGTTCATTATTTTCTAACAAATAAGAGACTATTAATTCTGATTCAGACAAGACTTAAGAACTTCTCTTAGGAATTATTTTGAACAATCATTAATTTACCTAGATAACAATTGGAAACAATAGTAATGAGGTTTATTTACTAATCCTTTATTTCGAAGAGAATTGCAATAAGAAGAAGAAAAGAAGCTTGCTTAAAAATAAATTGACACAAAGTCTCAAGAAAGAAAACAAGATGACATATTTTTGAACAAGGAACTAATCTAACCTGGAGCATTCTCTTCTAAATAAATGCAATGCAATCCAATCTGTTTTTGTTTTGTCGAAGCATTTTTTTTGTGCGACAGGTCTTTTTGTTTTCTTCTCATTTTGACGTATATTGACGTCAGACAACTGTTCTTCTATTGAAAGAAAGAGCTATAGTTTAGTTATTCTGAGCTAAAAAGTCAGTCAAATGATTGAGGAGTTGTTAGGAAATGGGTTCAGAATATAATTTGTTTAATGACCTGATATTTATGGATTGTTTGCTCGGATTTTTTACTTTCACTCTTAGAGTTTGTGTGAATTGAATTGAGAAATGTTTGGGCAAATTAGTGCTCGTATTCATTCATTTTTGATGAATAGGAGCTAATTTTTGAGCACAGAATAGACGGTTCTGTGAAAAAGATTCCGGTACTAATCCAATGCTGTTCGCTATTCTGTTCACTCGAATGAGTGTTTCATTCACTTAAGAAAATAAAAAATAATTTGCAAATTATTTTTTTCTGTGTCTCTATTCTGTTCTCCAGAAACCTTTTTTTTATTCTGGTTTTTTTGGGCACAGAATAAGGAAATCTTCTCTTATTTTTGCTGAAAACTGTGAAAACTTTTTTTATGGAAATTCCTACGAAACGAATACTTTTTCATTCGCTTTCAACGAATGAAATGAATTTTTATTTCTTTGAACTTTTATTCTCATATTTTATTTCACATGAATTCTGTTCAATCGATTTCATGCTTTTTATGTTAATCATTGAGAATATGTATATATTTCTCTACTTTCTTAAGGTTTAGCCAAGGGTTACATACAAACATAAAACACTAAACATTTATTCTTGAATTTTAAATTATAATTTATCGAGGATATTAAGTAATATAAAGTGACATTTGATCATGCTAGACCAGCCCAAATTAACTAAATTAACATAAAGATCTAGAACATAACATGTTTGACAATCCCATTCCAATATTCTCTTTATATATTTTGAATATTATTTATGCTTTTCTTCTCAGAGAGAAAATCATAAGTAAAAAGAGAAGTAATTTTTTTTGTGGAAAAATTCCTTCGATTTCTTGAATGAATGTCTGATTATATCGAAAGTCAAACCCAAATGTCTTCCCTCTGATATCCCTCTCCTAATACTTAAAACCTACGCAAAGAAATGATGAAAAACAAAAGGAAAGACTAAATAAGAAGATAATTGCTCTTTGATTACCAGTTTTTGATCGTTAAGCCCATTGCAAGAGACAGAGGGAGAGAACACTCCCAAAAAATTGTATTTCAAATGCTTGACTTCAATTGTTTTTATTGTTTTGATAATACTCTTGGTATTAAAAACTCATTTAGTTTTGCTGAGAGCCTATCATCTAATTTAGCGAAAAATGATTGAAAATATGTTGTTATGCCTTAAGAGTATAGTATCTCTGAAATCAAATAATCGGTTCCCCTATTATTATAGTTGGCCTCAGAGTTGTAATTCTGTGCAATATTTCACATTTGATTTGAGAATAATTTTCTCTTTTGAATAGAATTTAAGCCATAATTTCAAAGATTTTTGATTTAAAAATGAGTTGAAAAATAAAATTTTCTCGACTTTTCCTAAATTAACAATAAGATTGATGACACCAAGATCATTTCTTATGTGGTACATATACCACCTTAAAGATACAATTATTTATAATTTTGCTATAATGAATTATTGTTAAATTATTCTTGCTAATTCTCACTTTTACGCTTCAACTTTTATTCAATACTCCTTATCTTATGCTTCTTATAATAAATATAATCTAGATAAATTTGTGATTAATTCCCATTGATTATATAATTTATACCTTTGTTAGTAAACAGATAATTTAATAATTAAAATAATTTGAGCGAGAGCCTTTCTACACCAAATAAACCCGAATAATCTTTGAATATATGATAAATGTATCCTGCTCATCTTAAGAAAAATAGCGTCAAATTAGCGTAAAATTATTTTTTCGATAGCATTGAAGAAAATAATTGTTTTGTAAAAATATTTTTTACAGATATTTGTGAGTCAAGAGTTCACTCCTTTAAAGTAATTTCGTTACGAAAAAAAGCAATTCTTTGTTTTGTATTTTACACTAAAAAAAACAATTGTTTTTGTTTTTTGAGCGAAAAAATTATTTTCCGAAAAAATAAAAAAAAACAAATGTTTTATAGAATAGAATTGAAAATCATTTCTCGAGTGAAGTAAAAACTGAAGAATAAGTTATGAAATGGTTTTTTCTTCGATAATAAATAGCATTTTAATACCAGCAATAAAAACAACTCTTGAAAATAAACTTTTTAATTTAGTTTAGTAGCACTGGAATAATTGGCACCAAGCAACCTTTCTTTTTATTGTCTATAATTATGTTTATCAACGGTATAGTTGACTGTATTCTAAGGTAAACCACTGTGTGATGAACCTCTTGCCCACTGATAGTCAGGTTCTTTTTTAAAATTTTCAATCTTGCACGATTATTTAACAATTTTCATTATTTATTAGATTAATAAATATTGTGATGCAATTAAGCTTGGCGAAAATTTAATAAGATTATTTTATAAATGAACATAGGTATAATTATTTAGAATATAAGAAGTGATGCATTTGAAAGCCATCTTGGTCATACTTGAGCTGCAGGCCATTAATAGGATGTTGTCAATTGACTTTTGTGATAATAAAAATACAGCAAGGCATATTTTCTGTATTTTTTATGTTAATTAGGTATTATTTCTGAGCACTTTTTTGTGTGACTGAACTTAAGTGTTGTCTGAATTGAATTCACAAAAAAATTATTAAAATAAATCTTTTGTTTTATTGCCTCCAATTCTGACCGAATAATGGCTTTATTTTATCTGAAAAATAGCTGTAAAACAATTGCCATATGCTTTTTATTTGTTTAAAATGAGCAAGGTAATATTCAAGGTAGTATTTGTGGCATCCAAGGTAGTCATACAAATAAAATGTTTTGTTTTATGTCTCAATTATATGAATTTGTTTTCTTCTTCAATATAATAGTGCTTGATCAATATTTAAAAAAGCGTCAATTTGAAAGTTTAATCGAGGTCAAAAATATAAACTTGATCATATTGTGCGTTATATAATATTTTATTTGACAGTTTTAGGTTTTTTTTTATTTTGGAAAAGACATAAATCTTTAACTTTTTAAGGCTCTAAACCGACTGAGTGATCATCACCAAGTTATTATAATTAAGCGTCTATTTATTAGCATTTATTTAACCAAGATATTCTTAAGATTTAGATTTTCTATTATCGCCAAGTACAATACCAAATAATTAATTTAACACAATAAAATTCACTATCAATGAAAAGACCTTGCTTACTTTCAATAAGAAAAAAAAGTTGACTTTGAATATCGGTTTTGGTTCAGCCCATAATTAAACCGAGTCTTATCATTGTTGCCATTGATTTAAGTGAGAGATATATAAGCGATATATACAGTATATATAGTATATATTTATTCCAAATATTTATATTCAGTATATATAAGCAATAAGCAAGCTAAATTAACATTCGCATAATTTATGATCTCTACCAACAGTAATAAAATGGTTGGCAATAAAACCCTCTTTTCTTTTAAAATGGAAAAAAATGTTAATTTTTAAGGAAAAAAGATATTCGTTTTGTATATCTTCAGAGTGTAGTTGAATGACCTTATTATTAGAATTTTCAATTCGATTAAGACATCCTTGTCATAGAAATTGAATCTAGCACAATTGAATAGACTATTGTCTTAGTTGTTGCAAGAATCTAATGAATCACTTGCCCGAGGATTTTAATTATGTGTTTATAAAGAATTTGTTCGATTGATTGCTGGGAGAAAACAATAAAAACAATTTTAAGTTTAAGGACTTTATTCTTGAATTACATTCTCTTATATTAATGAATGAATTTTTGGCTAAAATTGAAATATCAGTTCTCATATCAAAACTATTTTACTTTTCAATTAATTCATTGAATTATTTTTTTTAATGAAAATATTTATGGTTTCACTCACAGTCTGTGTGGTATCACTTACTTTTGATAGGAGCAAGGTAGTGTTAGTGGTGGTGATCCCGATCTAATTATCTATTAATATTTGCAATTTATTTATTTTAATTTTCAATTTTAACAGTAATGTATTCGGAAAATCAAGTTTACTACAATTACTTAACATGATAATATGTGAAAACAACAATTTATAAAATGGCCTGTGTGATTTTTTTTAAATCGATAAGATTTAATCTTGCTCACAAGTGAAAATACTATTTAATCAGATATATATCAAATGGGGTTCAATTGTTTGGCCACCTCTGGTGTGTTTCTCATCTAAAGGGAAGTCAATTCTAATACTCCGAACAGTTGTCTGTCTTTTAATGGGGAGTCTCTGACCCCATGCGTTGAGTAACTGTTGTTACAAATGATTTTCATCTCAATGTATGACATAATTACATATTTTTTGCTCAAATCGTTTCTGATGTCTATCAGACAATTGGTTTGATTGATTGAAATACGGGTTGCCATCAGCTTTGAAATACTTTTATTGCTCAGTAATAATAGCCAGGCTCTACAACCAGACCCTCACTTATATAACATGAAACAAATTTAACCAAGGTATAATTATTTATATAATTATTAAATGTGATGCCGTCATGTTTGATGTCATTGAAAGCGAGTCTTTTCTTATTTAAATAACTTGGTTAATTTATAAGTTAGCTTGGTTGTTCTTAATCTATTGAAATAAGTATTTGAATTGAACTTTATTTTACCTTAAAATGAATTACAATTTAATTTATTAGATGTGAAATCACTATTGAATAGAAAAAATATTGACAATTGTGTTAGAAATAATGTCCCTTTTTTGCCCATTTTTGCCCTTGTTAACATTTTGACAACTACTTCAATTATGGTCAAATCAAAGTTTGACATACAATGAATGCACTCTTGGTTATACTCCTGGTTATCATTAAATTTACTTTAAATAATAAAACCATTCCGTCATTTTAATTAAATAAAAATTCAAATCTTAAGTAAAATTTGATTATTTTTGAGTTTTTTAGTCAAAATATAATATTTAATAAAATTTACTCAAAATGTCATTACTTTCTTTACATCTAAAAAACAAAGACTTTATATATATTTTTTATTACAAACTTATTTCAAATTTTAAAATGAATTAAATTTCAGAAAAAATTGACTCTTATCCAAAAAAGTTCATAATTCTATTTGTCATTTAGTTATTAAGTTTTTAATAGTATTTTTTATGACTACTTTATCTAATTCTCAGTCATTAAACAATTCATTTTGATTTGATTCCTTCAAAATTGCTTTTATGAGTATTCTATTTTTTAATTGTATATTCTTGAATAAACACAAAGACCAATTTCTCAATATATAATAAATTGCAAATATATTATATCTTGGTCATCTTATATTTGTTATAATAACTACAAATTCAAAGATAATTAAAAGTTATATAACGTCTAATTTTTTTCAGTTATCTATAGTAATAAAACTAAATTATCTAGTATATATTTTTTTATATTGAATATATAATTTAAAAAGAGCATAATTTCAAATAATTTTTAATTGGACAATAAAAAGATACTTCACAAGATTAGTGTTTAAAGGGTTAGTTTGAAATAATTTAAGTTGAATTTAAACGACAGAATTCTAGTTATTTCCTTATGTTTTAATGGATTTCTTTTGCGAACAAATATTAATATAATCGTTACGTCTTTTAATGATGGCTTTAGAAGTTGCAGCCTATCATTGAAAGATGTCCATGAACAAACTAGATTTCCCTAATTATGAATAATAATCTTATGATAAATTGTTAGATAAAAGTTAATTAAATTAAGTTTATTATATATTTGAAAATATTGGAGTGAAGTAAAAATGGCATTTTCTTGATAAAAAGTCAATTATCAAAAATTCACTAAAGAGTTAATATTCAGTTCATTTTGATTAAGATATTTGAGTTTTGGTTCAATTGCTTTCCAAATGATTTTATTAGTTTTAATTGAATTTGAATCCATCAACTTTTTTGACTTTTTAATTAAGTTCTTAAAATAAATTAATAAATATTATCAAGCAAAGACAATATAATCTTTTAATAACTTTTTAATATATTTTTTAATTGATTTTATTATAAATAAAGTCAATATTTGTGCTTAGTTATGTGTTAGATATTTAAACTTTCAATTAAAAATCGATTTTAATTTTTTAATTAATTCATTAAATATTTTTGAGATTATCTTTTCTTTCTTTTAATAAACTTTTCTTGATTATTTTAGAATCAAGATAGTATCAAGGCTTATTTGTATTAAAGTAAGATTAATTAGAAATGAGTCACCTTGATCATCATTGAAATTATTGCAATTATATTAATAAATATATAAATTTCTGATTATTTCCAGTTTTGAATAAATTCAGTGTAAAATTGAGTGAATATCATTTAAAATAAAAATGAAAGACCCCGAGCGTTGTCTGTCATAAACAGATAATTATATTTAGCGTAGAAATTTGTTCGAGCAAATATTTTGCACTAATTTATAAATTTCCAGATATTTTTCCAATAAATTGTCCGAAAAATCAACGAATTAATTATATTTCATCAAATCTTTACTAAACTTATCGAGGATTTGGTTTAAGAGTTTTTTTTTCTAAATTTATTTTTTATATTTTTCGATAAAAAGCTCGAAAAGATAGATATGTGAACGTGCAGAAAATTATCAGATAGCGTGTTACGTGGATCGATTAGCTTTTTTATTGCTGCATGTTGGTTTTTTCCTTGATCAAAAAAAATGATTTTGCTTTAGTTATGAATTTTCTTTATTATTATTATTACTATTATTATTATTATTATTATGGCATCAATTTTAATGATTTCATTTTAAAAATATTCTATTAATGTTAAGAGCAATTCTAAATGAAATATTAATTGTACTAGGTATTATTAATCACTTTCTATGTTTGCCAAAAAAAAGGTATATATATTTCATAGGTTTCTGTTGAAAATATATGAGTATTTCATAATTACTCATAATTTCACCAGAGTATTTTTTTGGTGAAATATATATCGCAATATTTCATAGAAATTGTTTTGAAATTTTCCGATTCTAATGCTTTTTTTGCATAAATATGATCAAGGTGAAATTAAATTTCTAATCAATAAATAAAAAAATTATTATATGAATATTTTATCCGTTAATTAATTTTTTATAATATTTTATTCATCGTATATTTTATGAATATATTAAAATATCCTAAAATGGTATTTTTTCTAAAAAACACCTTGATAATCTCTAGTCGTTTTGCAATCATTGGCAGACTTTCATATACAGTCTTTACAATTGAATGAATTTCGGAGAAAAATATGAAAATTAAAAACAAATTATAATATTTTTTGTGCCAAAAATTTTCACACAAAAGTCGAGAGAAAATTAAGTTTTTTCTCTCTCTTTTAAAGTCAATAATCTTTTAAAGTTTTTTGAATTAATGATTTCTATAATAATTTTTTGAATTTCCGTCGATTATTATACGATTTGAACGGAAAGGAATTTTTTTTAGTATTTTTTTTATACTGACTTCAAACCATTCTTTTTTGACTAACTTTTCGGTGAATCCATTCAGAGTTGAGCACCAGTTGAGGGCTTTATTTTTCATTAAAATTTATCAAGTTCATTTAATCATTTTATTTTTGAATCTACAAGTTCTTTACATTTACCCTAGATATTTTTTCTTGGACATTATTCATGATTCAAATAGTATTTCAAATAGGTATTTCTAAACCTTTATTAAGTAAACTTTATAAATATATCTAGTCCATATATGATGGCCATCCCTGAGTTATTTAAATTGAAACATCTTTTGATTAAACAAAGAGTATTTTCAATCATTTATTTATTTTTTGGTCGTTAAATATGAAATGATTTCCTTTCATTTGTTATATAAAATTTACATAAAATTCAGATTTGAATAAATATTATTCAAAACAGTGATGTCCATACTATTAAAGGAGTCTTCAAAGGGGGGTTTCACAGGTTTTCACAGTATTTTAATGAAAATAATACTATAATTATATTATATTCATTTGAAATATGTCATCAATATTTGAACATAAAATCACCATGGTAATCATTTGGATGATTTATTATGTGTTCTAAAAAGACTATAACTTTGAACATCACTTATTTAAATCACTTATTTATATAATTAATGCAATTCTTTGTGTCTTTTGTTTCATCACTTGTTCTTCAATTTTATTAAAGTAATAAAAGTTTATTTGAAAATCGTTACAAAAGAGCAGACAATTTGTTCTTTGTTTGACTTATTTGAATGTTAGCCAAACTCAAGAAATAAATATTTGATCCACACATTTATCACTTGCATGGGTGTCCAAGATCAACTTAATAATAGTTGAATAAAAGTTGCTTTTCCATCCAAATCATAGACCAGGAATAGAATACTATTTCCTTAAATACTGTATTGTATACTATGTATAGAATGTATAGAAATGCACTCAACTTATATTATGATTTGAGTTTTAGCAAGGATAAATTAAATGATTATTTTATAACCCTTTGGACATCACTGAATGTGTGATTTTAATAACAATTAACTCTAATTCATATGTTCTTCTGATTTATCTTTTTTTAGGGAAAAACTAATTCTAAATTATTGTCTAATTTATGGACTTTTTTGTTGTTTTTGTCATTCATTTATTTGATTGTATTTTAGGTCAAAGACTTTTCATAATTCAATGCAAAACTAATTTATTTTTTAACTCTTCGCAAACGATAGGCTTTGAAACCACCCCTTCTAATTGCAAAAGGCTAATGTACCTTGGTAATTGTGTGAATTCGGCAGCAAGGTCGATTTAATCATTTAAATCGAATAAAACGTTTTTTGTGCCGAAATCATTAAATATGATGACAGATATATTATTATTTTTTAAAAAATGCTAGGTCATTTAATGCCATTTCCTTTACAAGTGCATCAACCAAGATTCATTTAGTATGAAAATAAAAACAAAATAACTCAGATTTAAATGATTCTTGATTATTTTTATTTTGTTAACTCTATTGTTATTTTAATATATTTTTTGTATAATTGTAGAGAAGTGGTTATTAAAAATAATTTGATTAAAAGTCCTTGGTCAATATTATAATATAATAAAGATTTTAAAAGCTTAGATGAAAGAATCTAGATAAAAAAGATTATTCGATTAAATTATCACATTTTACTAATCAATCATAAATAATGATTCATAGCTTTTTGATTGTGTAACTGTTTTTTAAAGATGAAGTGAACTTGCTCATATTTGAACATATGCTCAATATTTTTAACTCTAATTCTTTATCTAACGATTGATTTATTTGTTAGAAAAAGTTTTGTCGTTTGAATGAGTGATGAATTTGTTTTATATTTGTTTTAATAATAAATTGCTTTAAGTTTTTTATTACTTTTTCTATGAATCAAATCTTAAAATATTATTATTATTTGATTTATTTCCAAAGCAATGGATTTATTAGTTTTGAAATCAATGCCAAAATGAATGACAGATAAGAACTTGAAAACAAAGAGTCAAAAGTGGCTCCAGTCTAGAAGTATAGCCAAGGGTTCAAATATTCTTATTTTTCATAAATATTTGCTTATATTCTTTAGAATATTTATTGAATAGCTAGGTAATTTCTTTTTAACTTATAGCTTAGCTTTAAAATAATTAGCTTGCAATTCTTACTTATCTAGATTTAGGAGATAAGTTTAAATCTCACCTGGATACTCTTGCCTTGAACCTTTTTTTATTTAAATTATGACTAAATTTTTTGTTTTTATAATCAGATTTCTTATGATTTTAAAGATTTGTGGATAAGTTTTATTTGTTTTTCTTAAACTAATTATAATACCACCTTGGTAACACTCAATCTGGTCATTTTTTCCAAAGTATGATTAATTGGTAAACATTAATCTAACAAGATAGATTAAAACAAAAAAGTTATAAGATTATCTAGTTAAAAATAAATCCACTGAATAGAATTCTATGTTTATATAATAACTATTACCTTGATCATCTTATAACATAAGATTTCTCAATTCAAAAAAAGGAGTTTTGTGTCAAAAAATAAAAACTTAATTAAAATAGTTGTGTTTATTTGTATTTGAAAAGAACCTTGGACACTTAGTCGGAGATATGTAAATGAAATCTAAATGAGCAAGCTAACTATTTCTCGCATTAATCACTAATTATTTGAATTCAAATCCGAAAAACAATTCTAAAAATAATAAAATTAATCTAAATTTATGCTCGATTACACTTATCTGCCTAAATTAAAATAAATTAAGCTCAAGTACATTTAAATATGCGCTCAAATAACATATTCTTGTAATTATTTAAATAATTTATGCGAAAAAAATATTAATTAATATTTTCTTTATTTCAATCGGTTTTTGGTTTTAATCCCCAAAAAATTAATTAATTAATCGATAGTTTTAAGAGATGTCAAAACCACTGAACAAAATTATTAATTATTTATCAAAAATCATTATTTTGATCTTGATATATAATCAACTAAACAGGATCATTTCCAAGAGGCAATTATATTAATTAAATGGATTTTTATGTAAATATGTTTTTAGAAAAATATTTTCCATTTAATTATAAATTATAATAAAATATTGAAAACTTGGTATTTTATTTTATAAAAGTGTTTTACCTTATCAAGTAATCTAGATCTATTTATCTAGCTATCGGATTACTAGCAATAAAGTATCTAGAAATGCCTAGAGCATTAAATAAATTAAAAATTTATTAATTCAAAAATTATAATTCGGTTTTTGGTTTATTTGTTGTGAAGAAAATATATTTCTGATGCAAATCTGGTAGACTTTGGGCTAATCCTTAATAAATATGAGCCTTAGGTTTGTTCTACAAATAGTTTCAAAGTATCGATGAATTGGTCTTTTGAACAAAAATTTTGAAAACATTTTTAATGCTATTATTGTTTGAATTAAATTAAACTTCTTTTTTGGTTCTCTTCGCTATTGTTATGTAAAAAAAAGATTTATAATAGAATCGATGCCTAAACACTATTTTATTCCTGGAATTAATTATTCAAATCTTTTTTGCAGAAATTGAGGCTTTTCTCTGAAATTCTAATTTGATTTAAAAAAGGCTTTTATTTTAACTAAATTTTATGTTTATTCCTGGAAAAGGTTATTAGTATATACATTATATAACGTCTACCCTATTGTTTTATCCTAGATCACTTAAATTTATTTTTAAATTTGAATATTTTCAATAGAAAATTGATTTATCTAACACAGCTTTTGTTATAACCAAGTTAATGGTTGAAAATTTTTGAAATTTAGTCAAGAATTGTTTGTTTAAGATAATAAAATTATCTTGATTACTTTGCTTTGATTCAATTTCCAATGAATTCCATTATTCTCTTGAGAAGAGAGAAGTGATGTTATATTTTTTGCTTTAATTATATTATTAATGCAATGCATATATAATTGCATTAATAATATAATTAAAAACTTATCGCTCGGAATAATAACGTTTTATAAAGAGCTTAGACAAATATGGGCAAATATGGGCAAGCACAAATATTTAGTGATAAAATGTTCGACAAATATTTAGAGAACACCGCTATAACTGGATTTGACTGTCATTTTAAATATATTTTAATAAAATTTTGTATTTCAATAGTGCGCTGATGTATGAGTGAGTGAGAGGGAGGGCAGGGAAGAGAGAGGAGAGGAGAGAGAGAGGGAGAGAGAGAGGAGAGACTAAATTATGAAATCAATATTTTCGCTGAAATTCTTCTAAATATAACTCCGGCTCTGATTTCTTCAGAGAAGAGGCACTGAATTTGTTATCAAATTTGAATCAAAGTCTCTCTTCTCATACGAAAGACTCCTTTAATGTACAATAAATGAGTGAAATTCAGCGCAAAAATAATGATTATTATTATGAACGCACTTCAGTCTACTATTCATGAAAAGATAATTTTAATGTTTGATTAACGTTTGCCCACTTTATTGTCCGGTGCAGGTCTTGATTACATGTACTCAATACTTGTGGTGTACTCATAAATTCCATTGAAAAGAGTTACCTCTCTCTTCCTTTAGGTCTGATAGTGTCATAAATTATATATTCCAACATTTCATATATTGAGCCCTTATATTAAATCTTATTCTATTCACTACTTATTCTGTTCTGTTATATGAGAGCACAAATATACCCGATTTCACACTTGAATTAAAAATATCCGAAGAAATACACGCTTTCCTCATATACAGATATATGGGTCTATAATTTGGGCCAATATTTTTCTGGTGAACACATGTACTCAAAATGGGTTATTATAGTAATGAGTTTTTTACTTTTCACTAATACTTTCTCCTAATATTATGATCGCTGGGAGAGAGGGAGAGAGAGAGAGAGAGAGAGAGAGAGAGAGATATAGAGAGAGAGAGAGAGAGAGAGAGAGAGAGAGAGAGAGAGAGAGGGAAAGCGAGAGTCCTTATTTCACGACTTCACCTTTTCTTCGAATATTATGCAATAATAAGTTATTTCTGTTCAGAAAAAAGTAGAAAATAATTTGTTTGTCATTCAAAAGACCTTCAGTTGTGAGTCTTCTCTACTTTTTTACTATTAAATAGATTTCTCTCTTTTTTTGAAATTAATGTCGAAATAGTTTTTTTCGGTTTTCATTATCAATAGACCAGTAATTATTTTAATGGCCTCTTAATGGACACATCATTATTATAATGAACCATGCTTATTGATTTTCTCAATGAATTGTACTGGGCTTTATGCCTAAATGAGTTCTATGTTCTTGCAAAACATTTGCCTTAATGGTTTAATGAAAAATCTGTTTATCTCTTAATTGAATTTTTTAAAACTCGAATTTCATATTTTAATTGAAATCCAACACTTTATTTATCTCCAAAAAAAGGATATTAATAACAATATATTATTTTAAGGATAATTTAAAAATGAGAAAATTAACCATGAGTATTAAAATAAGTATAACCACGAGTATTCACTTTCATATATTTATATATTAATTTGTGAACATAAGAACTGCAATGAATGCTAACATAAACAGTTTGTCTTATCTTTTGTGTGTTTTTGCCTTAATTTTGTAACTGAGCTGAGCTCATGTCAGGGATATTATGTCAAACCGGGCACAAGTTTTAAGTTTTCATTTCGCGCACATATCATATGACTATAACGTACAACACTTTAACCAGATTTGAGTTTTTGATTAAAAGTCACAAATATTTTCAAATATGAACTTTATTTGCGAAACAGTACTCAATAACTTTCACTCAAAATTATTGGTATTAGTATTTAATACATGTATCGAGTTAACAACCAGGAACTTTATTCTCACGCTTTTAACTCATAAATAAAATCTGATTAAAAATAAATGTTTTAACTTGGTTAATTTAATTAGAATGTAAATTATGTTTATTACTAACTAGGGAACATTTCCTATAAGGTAGATTTAGATTAAAGTACCTTGGTATACTAAGAATAAAGTTTATATAAGTTTATATTTGAGTGATCATATTCTCAGCCAAAATTTCTAATAAATATTGGAAAACCATTCACTGAATAGAAAAGAGTTTTGGTTTATTTAATTTATTTCATATATTTTTATATATAAAATTCATTCTTCCTAGTATCTAAAACATATTGACTATTTACAAACAATAATAAGTTGAATAATAGTTTATTGAATAAACTTTATTCATTGAATATTAATAATATTGCTAGATCAAATATTTGTTTACACCTTTACAATAAATGTTTTGCTGAAATTTATCGTCTATTTTTGAATATTTCTAATCGGCGAAAATAAATTGGTAGGATACCTAGGTGCTTTATTTAGAGTTCAATCACATGAATTTTACTAGGATATTAGAGCACAATATTACAGTGTTCTCGAGTAAGTTTTATTTAATAAACTACGTTGAAAAAGTTTAATATATTCTTGATCATTTAAAATTGTTATATAACTTTAAAATTTTACTGATTTACAATTCTTTATGTATTTATTGATTTAACTTTAATTTAAAATTTCTATTTTTAACCAAGATGAAAGTGATTCACTTGAAGCTTAATTTAAAATTTGTTCTAGTCCAAATGATAAATGGCTAGAATTTAGGTCAGACATGAGTTTTGGAAAGTTTTCAGTAATTTTTGTTTGGAATAACATTTTATATAAGAAAAATGTGTTTAACATCAAAACAATTCGTATTTAATTTATTTAATATTCGGTTGACTTGTTTTCAATGAACACAATTTTTTTGTATATCGTTTGTCAATCATTGAAAAGTCCAATAAACTAACTCTGGTTATCTGTTTCCTCAATGTTTATGCAGGATAATTAAAAAACCCTTTTAATTGATAAACATCTTAAACTATAATTATTTAATCATGGTATTTTTTAATCGAATTAATTGAAATGTTTATGCAATAAATTGTAGTAAATAAAATATAAGACTCTTTTATGTAATTATAATTCAAAAGAATTTTTAGAATTTAAAATTTTTTTTTTACTTTGCAAATGTTACAAGATAACAATTTCTAGTTCATTCATTAATTACCATAGTGATTTACATCTTAATTAAGAAACTTGGATTATCCCTTTGAATAATTTAAGATAATTTTTTAACGGTTCACTTTAAAGTTGTGAAAATTATCTTGCTCATAATTCAGTGTTTAAGGAATTTTGCCGAATTTTATCAAAAGGGGTTAATAGGAGTTAAATTGAGTCTTAAATACTCTTAAAGTATAGGGCCTATACTATAGGCTATTAAGCAATTATTGATATGAATTGAATTTTTATTGTTTATTAAGTCCAAAATCTTTGAGTTGTTGTAAGACATGACTCACTAAATAAGTCAAATGGTTTCACATATTATATGAATAATTAATTAATGAATAAAATGATTACTTTTTAATTGCAATAAAAAAAATAAAGAAAGAGTTAACCAAAAATTCAAAAGAAATTAAATTTTTCTTTGATTTTAATCATAAACATTACATTTATTTAATACTTTCATATATTGTCTGTAATTATTGTAAATTATTATTAAGAAATTGTTTTTAACACATTTTTTGTTCTAAATTTTATTTTTATTTCTCTTTAAATGGTTTATTGTTTTAATAATATTAGTTAATATTCAACGCTATCTCTCTGTGGTTTGTCTTTAGAAACATAAATAAATAAAATATAATTGGTCCAAGGTAAGATGTTTCTTGTACATATCAACGTTCGGTTAAATGACAGCTAATATGCAGGTATTATTAGTTACATCCGTATTATAAGACTAATTATATTTGCATGTTTAGACTCTTCTTGTTTAGTACAGCCTATGCTCTATTCTATGTCTTACATCTATTATCATTTATTAGTAGAGAGCAAGGTTATTTCTTAAAAACTAGGTCATTTTTTATATTATTTATATTAAAATATGACTAATTTCATAAACTTTTATGTTTATCATAAATAAACAAGCTCAAATTATAAACAAATTAATAAATAAACATTTATTTTAATAAATGTAAAATATTTTCGCCATAAGATAACATGAAATTTACATTGGTGATTCAATTTTAAAACATTTTGCTATAATTTTGGAGTAATTTAAAATGAATCTTGATAACAATCTCTTGGCATGAATTTATTGTTTCCAATAATTAGATTATAAAAAACAAACTCTGACTGTAAATGAATGCGAATATTCTGTGTTTGAGATACAAAACCTATGATTAGTTATGTTATGAATGGACTCCCCTTTAGATGAAGAGTTGTCTTTTCTATTATTTCTCTTAAGGCAATCCTATGGTCGACTCAATTTTCTCTGGGGCTGACTATCTGTCATTCTGTCCCCTCTATTCTCCTTTTATTCTATTCTCTATGAAATTCAATTAATTTATTCCCATTTCGTTTGAAAACTCAGTTTAAATAGTGGTTTGAAAATTCTGTTCTGAATTGTATTTCTGATGGAATAAAATAACATAAATAATGAGACCTTTTTTTGTGTAGACTTCTATTTTGGAGAGGATTTCCTCTCTGTTTCTATTCTGTACTATTTTATAGCGTATATAGAGCTGACAATTTTAGTGTCAAATTCGAGTCTTTTTTTTGTTGGTTCCTTTTATAAATATTAGGGTTTGTTTAGCACAGGTCTGGTGTTAGGAGTCTATTATCAAAAGTCACTTTCGTTTCAATAGAAATATTATTTTTTTCAGAGATTTTTTTCAAATTTTAATGCAATATTAAATCCAACGTAAAGGTAGTGTTGAGCGCACAGGTATTGAAAACATACAAATAATATATTTATTGATTTGTAAAGCATTTGAAGAAATCTCTTCTCATAGAATATATTTTATGAAAAAAGCAGTAAATCTTTTTCTGAGAACTGATATTCAATGAAAAAAAGTTTAGATTTTCTTAAAAATTGAAAAATATTTCTAAACCGGGTTTTCATAAACACGAGATTTATTTCATAAAAGCCTTGAAAAAGATAAAAATCGGATACATTTTCTCAAATCCTATTTAGAGTTTATTTCTAAGTGTTTGTTTGGCAATCATCTAGGGCATTCTGAAAATTTGATTCTAAAATTGAGCCCAGAATTGATTCCTTTTACATTTGATAATATGATTTAAAAGTGATGTATCGCTGATATAAAAGGTTTATAATCGGAAAAGTAAAGAGAAATTATTATTCGAGTATTACTTTATTTGTTATCGAATACTTTTAGCATTTAATTTGAGTGTTTGTGCTTGATTAATCCTTGCTAAGTTACGAGAATGAATTACTTTCAAATAGGATTTAATTCCATTTCAATCGATAGAATTCTTAGAATTAAAATTTATTTTTAGCCCTACATTTGAATTAGAATTGAGCAAGCTTCTATTTATTCGGTTCTAATAAAAATCTTTTTCATTTAAATATAAAAAATAGTATTAAGGTATGAGAACTGTATATTACGAGAATAGTGTCCCAATACTATACAACATTTTTTATATATATATTTTGATAAATAATTGAATTTATCTGAAAATGAATGTAATCTGAAAAAGAAATATTTTATTGATTATATTCTTTGTATGAGCAAGGCATTAGATAGGCACAAAGGCAATTTTAAGTATACAGGATCTATTTCTTACTATTACTTAATATTTTAATTTATCTTAAATTAAAATTCTTTCAAGATAGTTTTATTAAGCTTGTCTTATTAAAGCTTTTGTTAGAATTCTACCTTGCTATTATGTCCATATCGTTCTAATACGAAGAACAGCACACACTTATGTGATAATAATTTCGATGGAATGCCTTATCTAAACGCCAGAGCACTGGTATCTATGCATAGGATCTGTACTATTATTATAGCGTTTTGAGTGCATTAACACAAAAACGGAGAAAATATTGATTGAAATTCAAGTCATCACTCGATTGTGGAAAACATGACAAACACTGAGTCCTTATTTATAGATTAGAAGAGAATATTTATGCATAAAAATTATGTTAGCAAGGTTATGCAGCTTAGGTTAGCTTAGGTTAGACTTTATGGCATCATGTTTATTCAAAATAATATTTAGCATGCCCATTTATTGGAGCGAATTCTTAGAAATGTTTTGAATGCTTAATGTGTTTTTGAAGGGGAAAATGTTGTTTATCTAGGTTATTTCAATGTTATAATATTATGTTCTTGTTAATAAATAATAAAATATTTTTTGCTTGTTTGCCACAAGTTTTATACATAATCTAGCAAGAATTTGGCCTTAAACATAACATTTAATATTCTTGTTGAATATTTAATGAATGTTTTACCAAGCATGATTTCTCACCAATAATTCATTAATTCAAACGAAATCTTAAACAAAAGCAAAGTTGCAATTTTCTCCGCTCAATTAGATATTTGATCTAGGTAAATGAACAAGAAAGAATTCTATACAAAACACGAAATAAAAGTCCTTTTATTTCGATTGAATTTTAAGTTATTTAATGAATAATAAAAACAATAATTATTGAAGTAATCGATTGAACAGAGGCTCCATAAGTGAGTACCAAACTTGATATCCTTTGGATGATAGATGTACCTGGTCACGAACATATAGATCCTTGATAATATTGCCGGCAGTAGTCTCGAAGTGGGACTTCATCTCTAGAAAGAAGACTCTGTTTTGGTCGTCATATTTGGCGATTATTTTATTGATGGCTTCTATTTTACACTTAAAGCCAGGCTTTCCCATTGGAAGAATATCCAGGAGCAATACTTTAGTATGAGTCTGGCGCCTAAGAATCTGGTCTACCACTTCTCTAATGCCTTTTGCGATGTCCTGTTCTGTGTTTTCCCCTAAATTATTGGTTCCTTTAAGACAGTAATCAATTTTAAAAAAATTTCATTTATTTATATTTATAACCGATTCTAAGGACAACCACTTTGGAGTTTAATCCATCAAATTCACCATGCTCCATTCTCCAGATTAGGTTCTCAGTCTTGTCCCCTGCAATGCCATAGTTGTAGGCATTTCGAGAAACGTAATGTTGATCCCAAATAGCCTTCCACTGACACTCCAAAAGTCTGTGAGTGAGTCACCGAAGAAAATCACCTTAAGATCTGACTTATGCTGAACTGTTTGGTTGAGTAGATTATTGTGGATCAGTTGATATACTTGAAAGGGTTGTTGAGGTTCTCCAATCCATGGAATTCCTGCCAAACACCGGGCGGTTAACAAAGACAGAGATAATAACAATAAAAGCATTTTTTTAATGAGAATACAATCGTTTGAAATAAAAAGGAATTTATAATCAATTGTTTTAAATTATATTTCGATTAAAACAATACTGTTATGCAATTTAGATGAGAATAGCACAGAATACATTGAATTATTGTTTATTCATTTATTGGAATATTAAAAAAAAATGCAAAACAATTACTCAATCATTTGTCGATAATTACAATTCAATAATAATTTATATGATTAGCATTTGTACTATTATTTACTTTTTTTTATCAATAATTTATTTGTTATTTCAGTATTTGATTCGATATAAATCCATAATCAGATGTATTGAACAACAATACTTAGAATTCTCTAAAATTATCCTTGATAATACTTACATATTTTATAAATAATACCCGGATTTTCAATAGTCTTATCTTAGATTCCAAACTTTTAAAGTGTGCGCTTGAAAATTTGAACAATAATTGATATTCATTGGTCAGTATCATATTATAATAGAGTTTGATCATGATACAACGTAAAAAGAAAGGTCAAATATTAGATATATTCTGATTAGTAAAGGGTATGAATTTTCAATAAACTTGGTAATTGTATTTGAGAATGCATATTTTGAGGTCCCCAAAAGGGCCCTTTTTTTGGATTGTAAGTCTTATCATTTATTTATTATATTTATTATATGAAATAATAGATAATAAAATAAATAAGGGCATACTATTTGTCTCAATTAATTTATCCTAGAGCTCTTACAACAAAAGGCCTTGCTTTAATAATTGATTGGGTTTTGTGAATCCCTTATAGACTAGATAAATTTGTCCCTGAGCAAAATATAAATTGGAATTTACTGTTCTATGAATTTATAATAATAGAGTGAATGCAGTTCTTCAAAGAAAAAACTGAAAATTGAATTTCAAAACTCAATAAATAAGAGAATTGTTTTCAATTTCAATGAATAAAAAATGTGTTTCTGCTTAACATAAACAGTATTTTTACAGTTCAGACAAAATGACAAAATTAATTGACTTTTCTCTTCTTTCAATTTTTATTCAATTTAAACTGTAATAGCCTTTAAGCAAGATAATTCAATTTAAAAGTTAATTTATTAAATGCATTTTTAGCGAATATTTTTCATTATTCCTAAAAAGTCTTTAAATTATGATTTTATATATAATTTGTTAAAAATAAAGGATTTTTCAAATTGAAAACAACACATGTATTGACACTTCAATTGAAAACTTGGCTCTAAAACATAAAGAAAATAGAGCTTGCTACATTATTTTAGGCATAATCAATATTCTTGCAAATTGTTACAGTCACACAATTTCAATCTATTTATTCGGTGATGATCAAGGTCTTTTTTATGCTGAATTGCAATAAGTCTTTGAAGTGATTCATGGAATAAATATATGGAAATTTCCTCATTTTATTACTAAATCATAAATAAATTTATTTAATTCAGATCTCATCTAATTTTAATTAGAATATTTGCCAAAATAGAAAGGGAAAGGGAGGGAAAGGGAGGGAAATGGAGGGGAAAAGAGGTAAAGGGAGAGAAAAATCTTAACGATTAAGATTTGCCTAAAAGTCGACAAATTATTTATGTTTAGTATATTTTGCTGTGAATTCTTTGAACTTCTTATAAATCAAATAATATTCTGTTTTATGGAAATGTAATTTATGTCTTTCTCGCTCTCAAGTGAACAGTAAAATACAGGGTTTGTAAGAGTTCCAGGTTAAAATCTAGACAAGTAACAAATTGCTTAAAAAGATATAGTGATGGTATTTTTTTTGTTACTTTATTTTGTGTTATAGATTAAAGTTTGTGGAAATTTTTGTGAAATATATGACTGAATACAAAACAAATGGTTTTCTTTGAAATATTTTTTTTGTGTTCATCTCATAAGTACTTAAACTCAAATTTTGGGTCAAATATGAGTTGTGGAAACTTTTCAATTATGATTCACTTTAGCTGTCATTGAAATGTCATTCTGTGCTCGTGGTATATACAACAAATGTTATGCTAAGAGGTTTGTTTCTGCTGGAATAAATCCTCAATTATTATTGTCAGTTGAAATTATAGCAAAGCATAGATCATGTGTTGAATCAGCATTTCTAGGAATTAGAGTTTGCAAGATTAGAATTCTCTCTAAAGGCGATTAAGTCCTGATAAAGTTATAAAACATGACTCGGATTTGAAAGTTTTAAATGGATTTAAGAAAAAAGAAATGTTTGAAACAATCTTGTAATTTATTTGCCTCCCAAATATCAAAGCCTATTACATGGATGAATCAGATATTGAGGCTACCAAGCTACTCTTATTTTAAATATATTCAAATTTGGTTCATTGAAATTCATTTTTTAAAAACCATTACTTATTTAAGTTCTCTCCGTTTGTGACATTTCCAAGAAAAGTCATCATGCAAATTTTAGTCTATTTAAATAAATAATGTAATATTTTATCTTGGTTATCTTCTCCTTTTTGGTGATCCCTTAAGTAACAAAATATGAAACAATAAAAAGTAATGATCCGTTCCTCTCCTTTACTGTCAGGGCTTTGAAATATACCCATTTATGTTGAGTAGAGCTGAGTATCCAATCGCTTATCACCAAAGACTTGTTGCTAAGGCTTTCCTTCTGTAGTTCAGTTCCTGTGCTCTGAGATTTAAATAAGAAATTCAGAGAATGTTTTTTATACACATTTTTATATTCTATTGAATATTATTTTATTTCTCGTTTTTTTAGTGTTTGTTTCAATTGATTTCATTCCCTATCAATAAATGTCAGAATATTTTGTTTGAAATTTTTTTTCATTTGATTTAAATTATATTTTCTTTTCAATTGATTTCAATATATATTTTTTATTGATTTTTTCACAAAACTTTCATTCAATTCGAGGGTGAAATCAAAAATAAGAAATAAATATCAATTGAAAAATGAAAAATCAAAGTCGAGTAAAATCTAGTTTTCATTTTTAATATATTATTTTATTTTCTCTTCTCTTCTCTTATTTTTTTTGGTTCAGAAAATATATTTCATAAAACGTTAAAATCATTTATTATTTTGTTTTAAAAACTTTTAGTCGACAGAGAAATGTATTTCAAACATATATTTTAGGTTTTTTGATAAGTATTTTATGTAAATATTTAATGTTGAGTACGGCTTCCAAAGGGGACCAAATTGATGAGTGTAACCAAGGTCGACAACGATTAGCATCTTGTAACTATAAGCCTTAATCACATACGCATCAAACTTTCAGCAATTTGAAATTATAATATCTGTTTTCACTTGATAATTTAATAAAATTAACATTTTGTCCTGATAATATTAATGAAATTCTATGAAAAAAAGGTGATCTTGGTGATAAAACTCTTAAAATTCTTGAGAAAATGATTTAATCAGGAAACTAAACTAAGATTGAAAATAAGCTAGATTAATTTGATATTTCCTTTGAGAGTTACCCCCTTGGTGATATTCTTGATGTCACAAACTTATCCCTAATCTAATGTTTTCAGTTATTTTTTGTTTTGTTAGGAAACAGTTTTATAATAAATGTTTTGTTTGTTTGCGATTGCATTTAAGGATTTATTCTAAGGATTTCTTATTCTGTGCTTAAATTTATTCTGTGCTCCAAAATGAAAAGCGTCGGCACAAGATTTTTCTTTTAGGAATTGTTACACAATTTCTGCTGTCATTTAAAGATATTAGTCTTCGAGGGTTTCATCACTTTTTCATTTAATATATAAAAGTATTCTTTCTTTGTTTGGATTTGTATTCCTTCTTATATTAAGACCATTCATGGTTAGAAATGCTCAGGGCATTTATCAAAAGATGAATTTGCAAGAGTATTTCCATTCACAATTGTCGGCTATAATTAATTATAGAATCATTTGAATGACAAATGAATTGAGTTTAATGTATCGGTAGCTCTCTTTTGTCAGAACAAGCAAGGTCACTTCTATTTATACCCAAGCTATGTTTATCATTTGTTCTAGCTAAATTATTCAATAGATTTTAGTGGAATTAAAAAACAAGTTTATTACAAAAGTTAATTGGTAAATTGCAAACCTTTGTTGTACAAGAAAATAATTGTAATTACTTAGTTCACCTTGCTAATCATTTGATTACAACTACACTATTTGTAATTTAATTCTCAATTCAGTAGAAAATGATTTAAAGAAAGTAATAATAAAATACTATTATCTCTGTTCTGACATAAGAGTTGGTATTAATTCTTAGTTTTAGTTTAGGGTTTTCTAAGGTTTTCATATCAAAGGTTTGAACTAAAATTAAGTTTTACTGTCGATCAGTGTATAAGACATGCAAAACATGTTTTTGTTGTTTTAACTCAACTCAACTCTCAATAGCCTTTCCTAACAATTTCTATGAAAAGTACAGTAATGTCATCTGAAAGTCAAAACTGTATTTTAAATTTTGGAAAAAATTCTGATTTCATTTGAATTTAATACAAATGTATTGTAAATATTAATGGCTTTTAAAATAGGAATAGCGCTGAGAGGGAGGGCATAGAGAGGCCGATTTGCACAGAATATCACTTTTGAATGATATAATATTTAAATAATGGATAGAATAGCATATAATACACTAATGTTTTAGAAAAAAAGCAAAAGTATATGAAAAATAAAAAATTTTCAAAAGAAAAGAAAAAATAAGAAAATAATAGTAAAGTAATAATAATTGAGTTAATCATTACGAAGAGGTTTTTGCGGCATACAATTCATGGCCATTAAACACATTAGAATGAATTACTCGGGTTAAGTCCTGAGCCTTGACAACAGCAGAGGAAAGCCTCTCTCACCCAATGCACTCTTGCAAAACATATGATTGAAGAGTGCTCAAGAACATTTTGCTGAATATTCATTAATTCCATGAATCGTCAATTCATTATTATTACTATTATTTTCTGAATAAATATCTATTTTTTATTATTTTGTTATGTATTTGATATTAAATTTTTTGTTTCTCTTTATTCTTGGCTTTTATTAGTCACTGGTTTGTAATTTTCAGCTCAAATAGAGTTTTGGTTGTTTTTCCAAATTTTATTATTTTTCAAACTTTTCTTTTGCAGTTAATTACAGTTTTGCTGAATTAAAACCCTTTCTGTGATTAATATGTTTTTAGTTTGAATTGTAATTTGTTTGAAATATAGTCAGAGCCTCTTTAATGTAGGCAATGCTCTTGGCAAAACTCGATATCTATTAAATAATACGTCTGTCAAACAAATTTCTTGTGTGTGAATATTTAATTAAATTGAGCTTGATAGATACTTGCATGAATGATTCCCATTTATTTGTGCAAGATAATTTCCTAACCAAATGCTAATTTGAAAGATAATTGCGAGGTTTAACTGTAGTCTGAGCCGATTTCACGGCTTTCTCAGACTTAGTGTCTCTGTTTTCAAACATTGGTTTTTGATTTTTATTTTTTATTTTTTAACTAAACGTCTCTTTTGTTTTATTTTTGTTATTTAAAGAAAATTTATTTTAGGACTTAAACTGAATTTCACGATAAGAATGAGATGTAATTAAATTTTTATTTGCATTTCAGATGAAATCTATTAATAAAATTTAATGAATAAATTTCTTTTTCTCTAAATTTATTACTCAAATGTTATGAAATAAAATAAGAAAATCGTTTGAATACAAATATATTCTATGATATTATAATTACTAATTAAATTAGAATTAATATTTTGTTACTCTTTGCAGGAATAAATCCCAAAAATTAGTCCTAAGTATTAGTTATTATGAACTACTGAACGGAATAAATTATTAGTTATTATAGATTTATCTTAGTTTTCATTCTGTGCTAAAAATAATTCATTATTTCAATCGCATTATAACATAAATGTTGATTAGTTTTTCTTCATTTCTTAAACAAAATAAAGATTTTATTTATAATATTTTTTTACCTCAAAATTTTATGGCATTAATTTTCAGCGCATAATAACTCTAATATAATAAAAGGCTCTTAGTATTAGTCTTAATAATTTATCTTATTTTTACTATTTCTCTCTTCTCTCTATCTTTTGGTTTAAATGTCAGAAATTGATTGCATGGAAACAACATTTTGGCTTTGGTTTTGACTCATTTCAGTGGGATGAGCAAGGTTATTTTTTGCAAGATTAATTTTACTACATAATAATGTTTTTTTAGTTAGAACTTTTATATGCATAATATATTCCTGCTAATAGTAAATTTGCTATTCAAATGTGATTGATATAAAACTATTAGCAAGGTCAATTGATTATCAAAGTGAATATAAATATCTATCAAGATAATAAATTTGGTATATTTTGTTTAACAGTTTTCTAACCAAGATAAGTATCTAGTAACATGATTGAAAAATTAGATCTACTTGAAAATCTATCTTGCTAATAATATGAATATTTATCTGGAGCTTTGAGAACTAGGATAATATATTTCCTGGAAAGAAAGACTTAATTCATTTTTCATTTTTGATTGTTTTTCTCACAAATCATCGCAAATATTAAATGTCAGTAAAAAAAGAACTGAATTCTTATTTTTCTTGATTTCAATTTAATATTTCTATAGTTTTCTAAATGAGTAATAAAAAGAGGATTTCAGTAATAAATCATAAGTTTTATTCTATTTCTAAATAACGAAACAATTTTTAGATTTCAAACACGAAATGACTATAAAATTGTTTGCCTTTTAATGCTTATAGAAATCAGTAGGGATTTAAACTTTTTTATTCCTTGGTACATTATGTTAATAACGTTATACCATTACAGTTTCCTATGAATTTGCTTTTTTCCTAGAGCAATATTTCTAGTAAGCAAGACTAATTCATATTCTAAAGGCTAAGCAAGGTATATGTTATCAAAAGATGATTAAAACTTTTAATAGAAGTTAACTGCAGTTAAGCATAAAATGAATTTATTGTATTTTTTTAGGAAATCGTTTAAAACTCAATATTCAGGGTTAAGGTGGAGTTCAATTTATAAATGTGAGTAAGGGATAATTAGGGTTATCAGAAGATTTGATCAGGGCTTTTTCCTACGGTTTAATTGAGTCTAACAGAGATTTCTAATTCAAATGCAAATATAATATCTTTTTTAAAACTAAAGACAAAGAAAAGGCAGTAATGAATGCACACAAAAGAAGACTTTAAAATAAAATTAATTTGTTTTTTGTCTGTTTTTTGAGGGATTTTCTCGACAGTCGACTGATTAATGACTATTTATGACTACCAAAAGCCACAAATCTTAAACACAATTTCCTATTATTTGTGCCTTTTTAAATAATTATCCAGGCACAACTGTGATTATCTATAATGACCATGGTAGTGAACAGCAACGTCTCACTGATTTTATTCATTATTTATTAGGATTTAGAATAAGCAAAGGGTAGAGTAATGTACCTTTTTATGAGTTTGTGTTTAACATATTTGTTTACTCAACAATAAAATTCATAAAAGTATTATGAATTTAAATTATCTTACCCAGCATGGTTATTGTCGACTGATCTCGCCTTACAACTTCTATCAGAGCACAGGTAGCATTTCAAAATTAGTGCAGTGCTCATCACAACAAGTAAACTGCGATTCTCTCTCTCTCTCTCTCTCTCTCTCTCTCTCTCTCTCTCTCTCTCTCTCTCTCTCTCTCTCGCTCTCTCTCTCTCCTTCTCTCTCTCGCTCTCTATATTATTCTGACCGAAAGGAAGTTCAAGCGATGCGTTCAGACTATTAATAGAGGAAACGCTTTTCAAACAGTTCTGACAAAAAGTTATTTTTTTAAATATCATTATTCGTGATGTCTTTTCAAAGAGAGAGTCCACACCTATGTTTGTATACGTGTTTGAGTAACACAGAACACAGCACAGCACATAGCATGGCACAATTTACATTTTGCAGGATAATATTGACAATTATAAAGAATAGAATTCATTATTAAATATTTAATTTGTTAATAATGGAATAACACTGCATAAGAGCACGCAAAAAAAAATAACCTAGCTTTATTTTGAGAAGATATTTTTATTGTTAATCAAATCTAATTAACACTTTTAGTGAACTTATAATGAAAATATAATAATAACTTAAATTAGTTTCAAATTAAAAAAAAGAGTCACTAAATAATTAAAGAGTATTTTTGTTTAGTTTATTATTCTAGGTTATTTTGATCTGATGAGAAAAACATTAAATGATAGGTAAAATTACTTCTACTCCTATGAAATTTGCACCTTAATTTGTATCTAGTTTAATTAGATTGAAAAGCTTTTTCAGTAATTAAAAAATAAGATAATTAGTGGAGTATTTTTAAATATTTACCTCAAGTTTTATTTAGATAAGATTAATTAGCTTGCTCTTTTGGAATTTAGAGAACAAAATAGTAATTAATATTTAGTTTACTATCAGAATAAGTGGGAGTTTTACTCAAAAATGGTTTACATGAGAATTGTTTGTTAAAAATGAGAGCCAAAAATGATTTACTCTTTTGATATGTAATGAAAAATACGTTTAACTCCTTCTATGCCATAAGTATTGCGTCTATTCCTTGACTTAAGCCTTATTTATGGCTATTTTTCAGAGTTTAAATAAATATTGTTTTTATTATTTGGTTTTTAGTTTTATTCTCATTTCAAAACTTTTAGTTCCCTATTCTATATGTCTGTCAATATTTTTTGACTGTCAGTGCGCTCACACCTTCGCATTTAAGCCCTGAGCCATTTGAGAGCTTATTGCGAGCTAACACCCAATTGCCTATTATATGAGAAGAGAGAACAGAATATATTTATTCAATACTTGAATATTCCTGTTGCTAAGGGGTTAGACATAAAGGCAATAAGGATATGGATTGAGAGCCGGACAGTTACTAAATGGTGGCACAACTTTTTATGAATACAGTCTATATTATAGACTCTATAACTTTTCTGTCAAAAATGTTTCATTAATTTCAATGATTTATTGAATTTATTATTAAATGAAATTAATTTTAATAATAATTCTTATATTATATGAAAGAAATAAACTTTTTTTTATTGAATATTAGATATTCAAAAATATGACAGTTTTGACAGTTGTTTCACTAGTTTTGTTAAATTACCTTGTTCATATTTTCTACATTTGTTCCATTTAATGATGAGTGTGAATCAATTAGAGTAGTTTTTGGATCTTGTCCATTTTTATCATATAATAATACATCAATACAGAAGTAGTGAGGGCTAATTTATTAATTGATTGACCTTGCTTCATTAACTTAAGAATAATAGTAATTAAAAAAATGGCTTTGAAAATAGATTTATTAGCAAGGCAATTTAAAATATCAATCAGATATTTCCAGTTCTATCAAATGAGTAGAGCTCTAATAACGGCATATCCCGCCATCTCTGTTCACAATAGTATTTACAATTTGTAAGTGAGTTTTCAATTGAGCTTGATCAATTACTTAAGCTATAGAAATGAAATAAATACTTTAAAAATGTTTGAAATAATTTTTTTATTTCTTTTGAATAATTTATTTGAATTTTTTTTTGTTTGGAATAAATAAATAATTAATTAGTTTTTTGAAAAGTTTGAGCCTTAAGTCGATTAACACATTTGGAGCAGATATTTATTTAAACACTAAACTTATCTAGGATTAGTTCTGAATCTAAATGATTTTCAAAGCTTTAATCTGGATAATTTCAATGAACAAAATCGAAACAATCTAGGTCTTCACGAATTATGTTAATTGAATTTTTTGTTTATTCTATAATTATTTTTTGAATAATTTTCACATTTAATTGAAGAGAAGAAATAACAAAACTAATGCAAAATCCTTTATCTTATCAATTCATTGCTCTTGGCAAGATTAGTTATCAACTTCCATTTAAATGGTAGCAGACAAAATTTTATTATTATAGCTAGATCACAAAACTTTAAAACTTATTCATCCAAAAGAGAGTTATTTTTTATTACTTAAAAAATAAAGATTATATGAGCAAATTGAGCTCAACTAAATGGTCTAGCTCATTTTTACGGTTCATGTATAGATCTAGAAATTGAAATAATTTTAATAAGACTCAGTTCTGTTTAGGAATATATACTCAGGAATGAAATATTTGAGATCTAATATTAAATACTAACTCTTAAAATATAAAATAATTTTTAGAATAAATACAAAATATTTTTTTCACTCAAATATTAATTTTTAGATAAATAGTAGATTTGCTAGAATTTAGAATAGCAAGGTATATTTATCATGATTGTAGGCAACCTTGATCATTATTGCTTATTCAAAAGGAAAATCAATTTCAGTCCATTTGATAAAATGTTGATTTTGTATTTAAAAAAAGATTTATTTGCGAAACCACTCGAAAAGAGAAAATTATTGTTTGCAGACGTCGTCTGCGGTCGTAATCCACTTCTGGAGTTAAAATCGATACCAAACACAGAATAAAATGTATTTTCGTTTTTTGATTGAAGTTTAGAAAACATTTTCTTTTATCGAATGCTTTTATTTGAGTGCTTTTGAAAATAAATTGAAAATTTACTGAAAAAAATATATTCTGTTCTCCGGATAAAAAAAACTTCAAGTATTTTAATTTAGTTTAACTCATTTAATAATAAAAGAATGATCTTAATCTTGCAGCTAGATAACTTTCGTGATGCCTTACGGTACTATAGCACACTATTTTAAGATTTCTGCAAGATAATATTAAATAAAGTGATTGATTAAATGTCGTCTTTAAGTTAAGTTAAGAGTCGAGGAAAAAAATAAATCACGAAATTTTCATTATAGAACTTTTCTTTAGGAAAAAAATGATCGGAATGCATTCTTAATTTAATCATGGGCATGTATGAGGGTCATTTTCAGTTTAATATTCAATTTTACATCAATTAATTTTAAATTAAATAATGTTATTCACATTTTTTCGTGAATTTTTTTTATCAATTCTTTATCATTAATTCGAGTTTAATGTTAATTCTTTCCCCCCTCTTATCATCACTGATACTTATTTAGGCGTTAATCTAAGGGTTTCGTTCGATATACATACCTTGCTCATTTATTATATCAATAGTAAATAATTTATTTTATTAAAAAGAAATTAACTTCACTTTAAAGTTAATAAGTTATGAATAAAATTAAGGATCAATTTTTTAGAATTAATACTAATATTAAACTCTAATTAATGGCCAAATGATACTAATATTCCTCCGGCAATGACTGCCAGAAATTGTTCATCACATTCAAGTGACTCTTCGTATAATGAGACAGTTCATTTCTATTCAAAATAGAATCATAAATATATGTTTTAATTAAATTATATTATATTCGACTAATTTATTAGTTTTGGATGACTTTAATTCATTAAATTATATTCAACATTTGTCCTTGGTCTACTGTTAGTCTCATTTTGATATTAGTTGACTTTAAAATTTCATTTATTAAACACTTTTAATAAATTATGAACTTTAGATTTTATCCTTTTAATATTGCTTCGTATGAGGAGTCTAACCTTCAACTTTGAACACATTACCCTTGATATACACTTTTATGCACATCTATCTGGTTCATAAATTAGGTTTCATAATAAACTTCCTTGTTTCTAAAGCACCTAGTCAAAGATTTTATTAAAATATTGAATCACAAAATGATTTACTTTTATTTTCATTTTGAAAGATATCAAGCTCACTTAATTCTGTTAAAATATAAGTTACGGAATAAGATAAAATGATCATGATGATGATTAAATGCTCATGACAATTTATACCACCTAGTACAATATCTATTTATAGAGTGATTAATGGTTAATAATTAACAAAGATATTCATATTAGCATTAAAATTTACTCGATTAGAGTGAATTGAATTTAACACTTAAAAGCTATAACTTTGTGTAACTCTGCAATTGATTTGTTTGAAGACAACACTCTATAAAAGTCCAGTTTGTGTTAAGACAACATTAGATGAGGTATTATTTATTCTAAAAAGTCATTTCTTTTTATATATACTCTAAATTAAGTCAAACTTTAATTAATCAAGTTCATTTTAAGCTTCTCTACGAAAAGACTATATTTATTCTCTTTTTTTAATAGAAATGTGTTTAAGAGTTGTGTTATGGACAGGTATTAACCGTTTCCTACACTTCAAGAAAGATCTAATAACCCTTAGTATGTGTTTTAATGTAATAACACTTCAAATCAAGTGTTATAAACCTGTGAACGGCTGACCATTAATACCGTCTGTTCTGTTTTTAAGTACTTATATTACTTTTATTTGAAAGAAAGAAAATGTCAACAATTAGGAGAGGCAACACAATTTTGTAAATGTACTAGCATCATTTAATTGCTAGATTATACTACACTATAAAATAAAATAATTTTTCTTTATTAACAACGAAAAAATTGGCGAATATTTTTAGAAATTTTGATTAACTTTATTTGAACATAAATTTTCATTAAAATTTTAGATTTGGACTAGTTTAAAATAAGCAAATTGGTTATCTTGCACTTTTTTAGTTAATTTACTTCATATTTTTAGTTAATGTGTTTTTTTCCGATAAAATAATTACTAAATAAGAGCTACGAATGAATTAATTTGTCAAATGTTTTAATACTATGTTTTAATACAATAATAATATTTTTAAAGTATTTTTCGAGAGAAACAAAAAGTAAAGTCATTTTTTTTAATTATCATTTCACAGATCATAAACTCCACTATAATTAGAATGAAATATCCAATAGTTAAGTATGATCAAGGTGCTTATTTACACTCATATTCTCAGAGATAAACTAAAATTTGTTAAAATATTAGGCGTTGCCAATGTTTATTACCTTGATCATTTCCGTTTGTGTTAATATTTATTGTCGCGCGATATGAAAATATTCATTAATTTTTGTCTGACATATGAATAAAAGAAATGATTCCGATTATAATCATTAAAAATTGTTCTCTGATTGAATACTTAGAACTGTTTTAATGACATCTTTTTACTACTCTTAAGGGAAACCCATTTCTATGAGGTGTTCGTCAATTAACTGACAAATTCTTATCTAAATTGTTATAACCATTAATTCAATTTTTCTCATTTCGTTATAACTCTTATTTTGAGCTGATTTTTATGTAAATTTTTATTACCTCTAATGCGAACAAAGAATAAAATTAGGGATAATTTTTCAGACTATTAACACATTCTTAGGTGTTTTATCTAATAGAAAAGTGTTCTAGTTTGTTTTTCTAGTATTTTCTACAATTAAGAAAGTTTATGAATAATAAACGATGAAATTTTTTGCTCGAATCTATATCTTATATGAGTTCTGAATGGAATTCTCGTTTCAAAGAGAATTCGGCGGAAAAAATGTTATTTTTGCAAAAATATCGCTCAGAATAGAATCGGTTGAATGAACTGACATTTCGGTGAAATGTTGAGAACTAACTCTAAGAAATTTGTGGAAATACTTTCAAAAGTAAATCTTTTATTCTTTTGAATGGGTTATGGGTTTTATCCATAAAAAAAGAGTACAGAATAAGAAAATATTAATATATTTGTGTTGACATCAATAGTACTTCACTTGAAATAGAGTTTCGAAATCAATGGTAATAAAAATATTACTTTCAAACAAGAAAATAAACATCTTGCTAAATTACATCTAAAGTATGACAAGTAATTATTTTTGTATTGCCAAGGTACATTAAAAATGTCATTTATATAAGATCAATAAAAGTTAAATAGATCATTATTTTGATTCATTTATTTTATTAATTTTTTGAGTCTTAAAATTAAAATATGGTGTGCAAGGTCTAATTTCTTTATTCAATCTTACTCTGGTATTTACTTCTTTTATCCAAGGGCACATAGTTGAAAGGAAAGAATCTGTAAAGCATCTTGCTAATATAACTTTTACTTTTTAAACCCTTAGGCTTTTGTTCGGCATTAGGCAGTGCTTTGTGGCACAGCTCTGATTTCGGGTCCATTTCAACGCCATTACTGCAAACCATTTCAAAGAATCCGAAGTGAATTTGATCGAAGAATATTTCGAAGTACTCCCGCGCTTCGGCCCCACAATTGTCTAATGCCAGTGCGTCTGTGCACAACTCTTTTCGTTTATGTGCACAGCATAGGGTGGACACCCAATCGTGTTCTCCCTCTTCGGCCAAATGTTCGAACGCCAATAAATAATTGTTAAGACAAGGAATAGCGTTATCCACTCCAATCACATTCTCGTAAATACACTGTCCGTGAGATACATATGCCTGTCGTTTGGGTCCGTCCTCGCAAATAAAGGCTTTGAATCGGGTCTGCATTTGTCCCGTTATTAAATCAAAAAGTTCCCGATGTAATGGAGTTCCACATTGTTTGAAGTGGCCGTACATACACTCCATTGTTTTGTTGAAACCCCTATTATTCAAAGAATAAGAGGTTAATAAGAGGTTAATAAGAGGTTAAATAAATAACTTGTGAGGACTCAACTCATAGTTTTATAGACTTTTCCAAACTTTTAAAATGAAAAATTATTTTAAATAAATGTAAATAACAAAAGTGTGGAAATTTTTATACAACTATAAGATTGTTAAGAGTTAAGAGTTCGATATAAGTTTTTTATATATTTATTTAGTTATTTTCCACTAAAACTTCGATCAAATGATAAGAATATAACTTATATTATATAAGATATGATTTTATGCATTCAGTGGTTAAATTAAAGTCATTTATTTAATTTATTACTTAATTATAAATTAATTTATTCTATAATTAAGTTATTTATAGTTAATAAAAGTTAATAGTATTTTATGTGAAGGAAGTGATGCAAACGTGTGTCCGTCGGCTAACCATTGAGGACAGAGAACAGAGACTACAAGAGGTCAGACTTGACATAAATATATTATTTTTATAGTGTTTTAAATAAATGAAATCTTAAAATAACTTAAGTTAAGAATAACTTATTGTTATTTTTACTGATTACCATGGTATTTATGATAGTTTCAGGGTATTATTATTATTCTAAATTGATGATGGTATAAAATAGGAGAGAGAACAAAGAAAAATGAATGCTTTATCAACAAAATTAAGTGTCGAGAAAGTTGTCTGAAATAATGATAAATAGTTTAAAATTAATTTCTGAAATTTACTATTATTTTGGTTTTGACGGCGAAACACATTAAACGAATTACAGAGAGTTATAGCGATTTCAAGTTTTAATACTTTTAGTGATTAAATCAAATGATTTTTGTTATTCTCGTTCAACAATTCTGGGATTTTTTCATATCATAGTTTGTTTGTGAGAGAAAACGCATATTCTGTGCTAATGTAAATGGATATAATTGTAGTAATCATTCAAAATCATTGTCATTGTGTTGGAGGGGTTGACATTGAATTAGAAGTCTCTGATTTATTACAGTTTAACATCAAAACTATCAAAAATGAGTTTATATTTGATTGGATACTTAGTTTAATTGCTTATATTGTTTATAGCCTTGCTAGTTTTATAGTATTACCATGTTTGCTTAGATTGCAAGAGTATTTTTTTTTAAATTTTGATACTTTTTTGATACTTAAACTGAAAGTATTAATTATTTCTATAATTTGAGTCATTATTTCAAAATATATTTTGAAAATGATCTTGGTAAAAGCAAAAGCCGAAAGTATTATTTAAAAATTGATTTTTTAATGACAGAGATTGGTTATATAACCAAGGCTATATTAGTTTTTATTTTTGCTAGTTTGTAGTGTATAGTTAAAAAGTTAGGCTATTTATAAAAGCAATGAAATTATGAAACAAAAGAAGTTAAGAATAAAGAAAAATAAGAAAAAGTGTAATAAAATTTATTATTAGAGGTTTTCAGTGAAATCTTTTCTAAAATAAAAGAATAAAAGATAAATGAAATTACATTTTGAGAAAAATAAGGCATTAAAATATTTTTAATGATCAATAATTATATGTTCTAGGTAAAGCTCAGGCTATGTTTTCTTATTTTTTGTTTACTATTAGCCTGAGTGAGGCTGCCTTACCCACAGAACTGGTCTAAACCGGGTGAGGTTGTGGCCAATTTGGTGGCGTCCGGGCGTTTGCCGATAGCGAAGAAGTTTTCAAAACATTTATCGATTGCTCTGTTATGACAGCGATATCTTTTACACTGATTTGAGCCAATATTTAACCAAATTATTGACAAAACTGTAGGAAAAATTATCACAAATTATCGCTCGATTTAAAAGATTTGTTCAGAAAAAAATTATTATTGATTACAATTACAGTAAAACCTTATTAATGGTAACCTTTACTCCCTATCACTCATTGATAGCCCACGCAATTATTCACACACTCCTAAAATATCAAGCTCCAATTACTAGTTCTGTATTATAAATTTATAAATTACTATGCAATTATTATTTTCATAAATAATAGCTTTATTTAAACAAAAGGCTATAAAAACAGGTTTGACTGTAAATGTTTGAAAAGAATAATAAAAAACTGATTTATTCATTGAGAAAAAAATCACAAAAGAATACAATATTAAAGAAATGATCACTAATTGAGCAGAAAATTAGTCCAAATTATAATTATTTCATCAGAAAGTAATAAAAAGTGGTTAAGAGTAAAACAAACCGAATAAAAGAGTCGTCTTCATAATGGATAACAAAAAGTGGTTAGAAATCAAAAGTGAAAATTAATGCAAAACTTTTCTTAAGTCTTAATACTATTGTATTCACAGAAGAAAAAAAGAAATACAATTCAAAAGTTACAACACTTTTCGCAGATTTTGTTCCGACAAATGACAGGTTTCGTTGAATAAAGATTTGGTTTTTAATTCCGTTATTATCTCTTCGTTTTTAACTCGAATAACGTTTTTTCCGACAAAACTTTCCTCGTCTACAGATAATAGAGTTGTAATTAAAAACCCAAATAAGAAATGCGTTGAGAGTCAAACGGTGTGTGAGTTGAGTCCATAAACCGATAAGAATGTCAAGGATTAGATGATTAGTGAATCGTTTGAATAATTACCAAGCTACTCTTAAAATATTGAGAAACTAAGCAATTAAATTAAAGAATTCTAATTATCTAGATGAAATTTTCAACTTAAATATTTCTTAATCAAGATCAATTTTACTCACATTAAAAGGAGTCTTAATAAGATTAATGACACCAGTGTTAATTTGCTTGATAACAATGAATAATCATGTTGATTTTTTCATTAAAGGAAATTTAGATCGATATTGATTTTTCTGTTAATTAGATTAGTTTACAAAAAGTTTACCGAAACTAATCTTTTGAAAAGTAATTGATTTTAAATAATAGTCTAATCCATAGCCATAAGTGATTCTCACGCGAAGAATGACATCATTTCTGACCACTGAATGAGTTTTAAACAATTTTTTCCGACACTTCTATCAAATGAAAGCACACAAATTCATGATTATATTTTGATTAATACTCTTGGCTATTAATCTAGTTATATATTTTGTTAAGAAAAAGTGCACGGACTATAATAATTGCATGATTAAAATTTTGTTATGCAATCAATGTTTTATGAATTCATTAAACAAAATTAGAGAAAAAGAGGGTTTTTAGAAATACATTAAAAAATCTGTTTTTCATTTTTCTTCAGAGTTTTCCTCCGAAGAGACGAATAGAGAAATAGATTTCAATGAAAAACAATATCTTATTTATCTGTGAATTGTGTCCATCAAATAATAGTATTTCCCGAAACCCTCTCTTTTGATAAGACATTCATTTATTTCTATTTTTTGCATAAATTTTGGGGTTTTGGGAAACTTTGCTTTTTTTATATAATTATTATATTTTGTTTCACATAATACTAATATTATGATTAGTTTTGTCTTTAGTTCAGAACTGTTTTACTCAGTTTTGTGAACATTTCCGAAATTATTAATAACAACGAATTCAAAGAAAAAAATTAATTACAAATTCAGTGAAATATATTTGACTCAAATATTAGTCTTTATTTGTAATGTTTTTATTTAAAACTAAAAGTCTTTTTATATTAGTATTGATTTTATGCCTATTTTTGACGCAAATCAGAGCACAGGATGAAGAAGAAGATGGTTCTGATGATGACTCTGATGACAGCTCTGATGATGATTCTGATTCTGGAACAGATGGCGAACAAGAAAGTGATTCTGAAGAGTCGACTACTACTGAATTGAGTACAACCACAACAACCGCTAAAACGAAGGCCAAGAAGTCGAAGAAGGGAACCACTGCTAAAGAAAAGATTGTGACAACAGTTGCTTCAACTACATCCACTTCATCCACCACTACCTCTACTACTAAAAAGCCGACCACAACTTCACAGACCACTACTCCTAAAACAAAGAAAACTAATTCAAAGATTTCGAGGAAATCTAAAGACTCTGAAGAAGAATCTGATGATAACGAAGAGAATTCTGAAGACAACAAGAAAGTAACCAAAGAAGAAGATAATGAGGACGAAGAGGAAGAGTACGTGGAAGAGGATGACAACGATTACTTTGAAGAAATGAATAGAGAAGATCTGCTCAAAAATCTGATCCAAAAGAGTTTCTCAACGAATGACATCGATTTGAACGCAATTAGGAATAAATCGGTTAATGAGAAATGGATAGAATTCGTCACTCAAGTGGACAATGGATTACAATCACTGATGAGAGCCATTACTCCAACAGCTTTGGATGCGTTCTATACAATGCCAGAACTGAGTCCGTCCTGTTCTAATTCCTTGTTGAGTTTGGCCACAGGCATACAGAATATGGAGGAATGGGCTTATAAAAGTGAGTCTAGCCAAAAATATTAATTTGCATGATAATAACTATAATTGGCAAAACCAAGATTGCTTTGGGGGACACCCCAGTATGTTCTGTCATAACTACCCAGTTATTAAACATACACTATATTTAGTTAAGAAATTATTAATTTCTATTTAACTATAATTTTAAAATCAATAATGAGTGAGGTAAATTGCTCAAAATATTATGGTTCGACCTTGATGCCTTAAAGAGAAACTAACTTGTTTAATTTAGATGTATAGCGTTATATTCTTCTGCATAGACTTAGAAAAATAAATACTTTATTAGTATTAGGTCTGACTTTTGACTTTATATTTGCTTCGATTACTTAAATTTCTTTTTCCATTTGTATGGCCGGAGAGGACTGGCCTTTACTCTGGGCTCTACTCTCGAACCTATCATTAAATAATCGATTAAATAAAGGTTTTATTTAGAGATTTATATATTGATTCTTCTCTTCGATTACTTCTGAAACAATTTATATTTAACTTCACATTAAGTTAATGAAGAAAAAAATTGGAATAACCAGTACTTCATTATTACATTTGTTTAGAATGTTCTGGTAGTTACTATAATCTTGTAAATCATTTTTTTAATAATACAGGCTAAAATAATTTTAATTTCGCAATGGCAAAATGAACTAGAATTAATTGCATTGCACTTAGATGAACATTTAAAGAATGAGTTTAAAAACACCTTGGTAATACAAAAGATGAAAACGATTGTTAGGAGTGTGGCGTCAAAATAACGCCCAAAATAGGAGTTGATTGAAGGCCATAGAATTGTAACAAAAAAAAGAATTTAAACTTATTTTTTAAATAATAAAACTTTTTATATAACAAAAAAAATCTAATAAATTGATATTTAAGAAAAAATATATAAAATAATAAATCTATAGATATTTTTTGCCCTAGCTAATTAATTAAAAAGATTCAAGAAAAATTTTATGCCAGATTTGTTTATTGACAAATTTTGATAGGCTGCTTTATCTGTTCTAGACACTCGCCGCCAATATTCTAGATTAAGTTTTTTTTCCAAAAAATAAGTTTATCTAAATTAGTTTACTATCTTTCATATTTTGTTTGGAATTTGTTTTTTATAGCGTGATTTGTTAATATAAATATATCATCATGGTATTTTATTTTTTAAAATTTGTCTATTTTTCTAATAAGTTTTAATTTTTCAAATTTAGATTTTGAAAGAATTCAGAATATTTTTATTTATACTTTTTTTTATCAATAATATATTAAATTCTAGAATGAGCAAGCTAATTAAAAATTTTTTTTGATTAGATTTCAATTCGAATGGAATTTTAGTGAAATATTTTTTAATTGAATTCTTTACGGTTTAAATAATATAATTAATATTTAATCTAGTCAAAATAGATAATCAAGATAGTCCTTTAAATAATGAGTACCTTGGTAATCTTACAATTGTCTTATGGTTGAGCTTAAGGTCACGTAAGTCTATGAAATTGATGGATGATTTTTAGAGCTCAAGTCAAAAGTCAAATCAATAAATGAGAAAAAATTAATTTAATGTAAAAATGTTTTCATAAAAATTTTGTTTAGAAAAATGTAGTGAACTCTCAATTAATTAGTTTTAAATTAATTAAAGTTTAGATTAAAAACATTTTTTAATACTTTAAGTGACACTCAATTAAAAATCAATTTAATGAGAAATTGATTATTACTTATTTTTCTTTCTCATAATAAAAGAACTAGTTCATAATGGCAAAATAATAAATGGCTCATTTTAATTGGAAAAAATCTAATCTTATCTAAATTTTAATGGAATTTTTGATGAACACTACTTTAAAATGTGTCAGTTCAATTTGAACTTTTAGACAAAATCAAAAACTTAATGATAAATCATCATGCAAAATTGAATAATTTATTAAAGCTAGCAAAATATTTTTTAATTTAAATTACCAAGTTATAATTTAAATTACAAATATTATTAACTTTCAGTGGTTGACTCAAACGGCAAATTCCCGACCGGTTTAATGAGTGGTAGTTTATCGGCGTTAGGGGCTTATGACCAGTGCCTCGAAGTTGTGGCTAATGATAGGGATGAGCGACAAATATTCAGAGGACAGTATTGTGTTCTTAAGTTAAGACCACCGCTGCCTAAAATGAATGGACGTATCAATTATAAGACCCCATACGTGAGTCTAAACGGGAGTAAATACGGCAACACTTGGATTGACAGAGAAATAGCCGGCAAATACGCGACCGGCTTCTACTCAACTCATATTTATAATGGTTTGTGTCTACCGTCGACCTGTTCGGCACCAGAGCTCAACACAATATTAAAGTCCAGTGAGTCAGACCACTAATATGTGAATGTAATAGATTAGAATCAATTGATTCTTGCAATTCGTCTCAATTTTATTGTCAAAAAACACATTATTTATTGAAAACAATTATTTTGTTTTCATATGACATAAGAGAAAGAAATCCATTTATTATACTTCTTAAACACTATTTTTTCTGATCCTCTCTATAGATATCGGCGACTATTTTGAAGTCAGTATTGATTATTGCGATCAAAAAATTGATAATAAAAATTTCAATACAATTATATCTTCTCTTAATGTTTGGCAACGAATCGCAGTGTGAGTAATGATATGGATTTCACAACAGTATAATCTTTATGTTATTTCATTTCCTTAATGTTTCTTGGTGATAATTCTCAATTTTAGATTTTATTATTCTATGAATTATTTCAAATATCTCAGTTTATATAATATAGGTTTGACTGTATTTATAGATCTATTTCTTTGATTTGTTTTCATGTGAAATGTCATGCATTTTAGGCCTCGAAGACAATAATTATATGAAAAGTTTATGAGATACTAATCTTGATAAAACTCGAGAGAGAGAGAGAGAGAGAGAGAGAGAGAGAGAGAGAGAGAGAGAGAGAGAGAGAGCTGGAATGTAGAAAAATAGTATTTGGAGTTTTAAAAAAATGTATTTAATTGAATGTTTACTAAAATCCGTGATTTTCTCACTTTAATTCATAATTGTTTTGAAATCTGTTTTTAATTTCGTTATAATTTATTTTCGATACAATCTTTTGGCCATTTATTCACGAACTTTAAATTGATTGAGTGATTATTCTCTTAGCCTTGATTTAGATTTTAGCCATGATAACTTTAGTTTAGAAATATTACTCAATGTTTGCAATTTCCAATGCAATAAGTTTAACTAGTAACATTTATGCAATCGATTTTAATTTATATCTTTTATAAAACTTTTTTTTATAAATTTGCAAGATTACTTAGAACCAGGTTCTCTATCTTGAATTAATTTGTTAACATTTCCCAGAGATTATAATAAATAATCTAGTTAATCAATCATTTAATTGATATTTATTAGCAAGATGCTTCTAAAAGCTATATATAATCTATTTATCTTCATTTTAATTAATTGGACAAGGATAGTATTTTAAAATGATTTTCTCTGTTTCCAGGGTTATAATCTTCGTATCGGTAGTTATGGCAGTTTTAGGAACCTTTTGCGAGATGTGTGGCCCGGAATTCATCAAAACCAATAGTTTCGGTCGATTTATGGCCTGTTTTTCAATGATTACAAATTTAAGGAAATTGTTTCAAATCGACAGAACAAAAATGGATCAGAATTTAGGTTTTGTTCACGGAATTAGGGTCTTAACAATGATCTGGATTATAGCCATCCATACCTTCACAGTGGGAACATTGTTCGTACCGATGCTCGTCTGTAAGTGATTTTAATTTAATTTATAATTAAATTTTATAAAAACACAATTTAATGAAATAGTGATACCTCTGTCCACCCCTGAGTTCATCATAAAATTGACAATAAACTGAAACCTTTTTTAGTGATAAAAGGTTTAACTCATATAAAAGATTATTTACCTTGATAAGAATTTAAAATCTCTAAATAAAATTCAAAGCTTTAAATAAGTTTTACTAAAAAAAGCGAAACAAAAATTGCGAAAACGAGTCCTTTAAAGAGTCTATTGGATTGTAAAATAGGCCCTTGGCTATATCATTATTTTTATTGCTATGTTTATCTAAAATGTATTCCTAAAAAGTTATTCTAAAACTTACAAGACTTATTTATTATCAAAATATAATCTTGTTATCTATTGAAAAACTTATTTAAACCATTTATTTGAATAAAAAGTTTTGACAAAATAAATGTAATTAACCCTCAGTTGAGGATTAGTTTTGATATTTCTTTACTCATCTCTCTCTCTCTCTCTCTCTCTCTCTCTCTCTCTCTCTCTCTCTCTCTCTC